>JARFJB010000199.1:95000-194430 GCA_036346205.1 Vesta saturnalis | reverse complement strand
AGGGGAAGAGGGGGTCTCCAGCTTTCCTGGGGCCTGAAAGAACAGGAGTTGGAGCGAGGGTGCTACAGAAAAGAGTTTGGGGTCACCCAAGACTGTATCGGTGTACTTGCCCATTGCCATCCCTGACCTCGTTGGTACGAGGCCCTACGTGGACTGGTCCGCGACACCGTATTTAGAGCTAACAGTGGCGGTTTATGCCACGAGCTCATATTTCTGTTGGCCTTGCATCACTTACAATCATTTGCAAGGTCATTTATCCGCCGCCTACGCGCCTGTAGGTAGTCAACCTTTTGTTTTTTTGTTTACTTGTTTACTTGTTTATTTGTTTATTTGTTTATTTGTTATTTGTTTATTTGTTTTTGTTTTTTGTTTATTTGTTTATTTGTTTATTGTTTATTTGTTTGTTTTTGTTTATTTGTTTATTTGTTTATTTGTTTATTTGTTTATTTGTTTATTGTTTTATTTGTTTATTGTTTTTGTTTTTGTTGTTTATTGTTACTTGTTTACTTGTTTACTTGTTCTTGTTTACTGTTTACTTGTTTATTGTTTACTTTTACTTGTTTATTGTTATTGTTTATTGTTCTTGTTTACTGTTTACTTGTTTCATTTACTTGTTTACTTGTTTACTTGTTTACTTGTTTACTTGTTTACTTGTTTACTTGTTTGTTTGATTTACTTGTTTACTGTTTACTTGTTTACTTGTTTATTTTCTGTTTATTGTTTATCTTGTTTATCTTGTTTACTGTTTACTGTTTACTGTTTACTCATTTTTTTACTCGTTTATCGTTTACTGTTTATTTTATCGATTTACTGTTTACTGTTTACTCGTTTACTCTGTTTACTGTTTACTGTTTACTCTGTTTACTGTTTACTGTTTACTTTTACTGTTTACTCTTTACTGTTTTACTTTTATATTTACTGATTTACTGTTTATTTTACTCTTTACTGTTTATTTTACTGTTTACTGTTTACTGTTTATGTTTACTGTTTACTGTTACTTTTACTGTTTACTCATGTTACTGTTTTTACTGTTTACTGTTTACTATTTTACTGTTTACTGTTATGTTTACTGTTTACTGTTTACTGTTTACTCATTTTACTGTTTATGTTTACTCATTTACTGTTTACTGTTATTTACTCTTTACTCGTTTACTGTTTACTCGTTTACTGTTTACTCTTTACTCGTTTACTCTTTACTCGTTTATCGTTTACTGTTTACTCGTTTACTGTTTACTCATTTATCTGTTTACTTCATTTACTCTTTACTGTTTTACTGTTTATCGTTTATCGTTTACTCGTTTACTGTTTACTCATTCTGTTTACTGTTACTCTTTACTCTTTATCTGTTTATCGTTTACTGTTTATCTTTACTCGTTTACTGTTTACTTTTACTCTTTACTGTTACTCATTTACTGTTTACTGTTTCTCGTTTACTCGTTTATCGTTACTCTTTACTCGTTTACTCGTTTACTGTTTACTGTTTACTGTTTACTGTTTACTTGTTTATTGTTTACTTGTTTACTTTTTACTTGTTTACTGTTTACTTGTTTATGTTTACTTGTTTACTTATTTTTCTTGTTTCTTGTTTTCTTGTTTCTTTTTCTTTTTGTATTTGCTTTGTTTCTTGTTTGCTTGTTTGCTTATTTTGCTTTATTTGTTTCTTGTTTTTGCTTTTTGCTTATTTGTGTTTATTTGTTTTGTTTGCTTGTTTGCTTTTTTGTTGCTTGTTTGCTTGTTTGTTTTTTGTTTTTTGTTGTTTGCTTATTTGCTTTTGCTTGTTTGTTTTGCTTGTTTGTTGTTTGTGTTTTTTTACTTGTTTGTTATTTTTTTTTTTTGCTTTTTTTTCTTATTTGCTTTTTGCTTGTTTTTATTTGTATTTATTGTTTGTTATTTCTTATTTGCTTATTTGTTTTATTTTTTATTTGTTATTTCTTGTTTCTTTTTCTTATTTGCTTTTGCTTGTTTGCTTGTTTCTTTTGTTACTTGTTTATTTTTTACTGTTTACTCTTTACTGTTTACTCTTTACTGTTTATGTTTACTCTTTACTCTTTACTGTTTACTGTTTACTGTTTACTCGTTTACTGTTTACTGTTTACTGTTTACTCTTTTGTTTACTCGTTTACTGTTTACTGTTTACTTTTACTCTTTACTCGTTTACTGTTTACTGTTTACTCGTTTTACGTTATGTTTACTGTTTACTGATTTACTGTTTTACTCGTTTACTTTTACTGTTTACTGTTTACTGTTTACTCTTTACTTTTACTCTTTACTGTTTATGTTTTCGTTTACTCGTTTACTCGTTTATGTTTTTTACTGTTTACTGTTTTACTGTTTATTGTTTATTCGTTTATTCGTTTATGTTTTGTTTATCTGTTTATCTGTTTATCTGTTTATCTGTTTATCTGTTTATCTGTTTATCTGTTTATCTGTTTATCTGTTTATCTGTTTATCTGTTTATCTGTTTATCTGTTTATCTGTTTATCTGTTTATCTGTTTATCTGTTTATCTGTTTATCTGTTTATCTGTTTATCTGTTTATCTGTTTATCTGTTTATCTGTTTATCTGTTTATCTGTTTATCTGTTTATCTGTTTATCTGTTTATCTGTTTATCCGTTTATCCGTTTATCCGTTTATCCGTTTATCCGTTTATCCGTTTATCCGTTTATCCGTTTATCCGTTTATCCGTTTATCCGTTTATCCGTTTATCCGTTTATCTGTTTATCTGTTTATCTGTTTATCTGTTTATCCGTTTATCCGTTTATCCGTTTATCCGTTTATCCGTTTATCCGTTTATCCGTTTATCCGTTTATCCGTTTATCCGTTTATCCGTTTATCCGTTTATCCGTTTATCCGTTTATCCGTTTATCCGTTTATCCGTTTATCCGTTTATCCGTTTATCCGTTTATCCGTTTATCCGTTGATCCGTTTATCCGTTTATTTGTTTATTTGTTTATTTGTTTATTTGTTTATTTGTTTATTTGTTTATTTGTTTATTTGTTTATTTGTTTTTTTTGTAGGCATCAGCTGCTTAGGCTATTAGCCATTATTCTGGTTATAAGCATTTTATCAAATTCGTTTCAACTAGATATGATACTAACCTTCTTACACAACTTATATTATTTGATAGTACTATAGATAGGTTTTCGTTTAGCTTTTATTTTTCTCGGATATTTTGATATTGTTGACATTCTATCAGAATGTGGATTACTGTCAACGTTTTGTGCACGCGATGTTTCTTTGTGGTGAGTTGTTAGTATGTGTGAATGAGTAAGGTTTGTATGCCCAATTCTTAACCTCAGGATCACTTCTTCTTCTTGTAATTTCATATTTTTCCATGGTTCTATTGTACCTTTTATTCCTTTTAGATGAGTGTTACTGTTGTTCCATTGTTGCTGCCATTCCATTTTTATTATTTTTGCGCAGTATGGTTTGTAATCGTGGACTCTTGTTGAATATTTTCAGATACACTTTCTTCGGTTACTTCTTTTGCGGCTTTATCGGCGATCATTTCCTGTAATTCTGATATGACTAGGTACTCAATAAAAGTACGTGTATATTTTGTTGGTTTATGCATTTGTTCTAATCATATCCACAAGAGGTTCTACATTGCTCATGCAAGGTTTTTTATGTGTCTAGTGTACTCGAATCTGTACATACTATAAATTTGTTGTGATCGCTGAATCGGCAGTATAGTGTAGCTTGCCATACTGCATAAATCTCAGCAGTGAAAACTGACGCTGAAGGTCTTAATGTCCACTTATAAGTGTCCATTTGTGTAAAAGGCGCAGCCACCATCAGATGTTTTGATCCGTCCGTATACTTTGGTACTCTGAGTTCGTTCATAATTTCAGCATACATAAGCGGTATGTATCATTTGGTGTATCTTGCTTGCGTCGCCCTCAAGTCTAGTACGAAAGAGATATTATTTGTTTCAAGGAACTCTGGTGGTGCTTGTCTATAAAATTGATATCTTTTGATATCCAGTTCTTGTATAGCGCGAAAAGACTTTGTTACGGTAGGCCTACTCTTGTATATTTCTAGTAGTTCTTCTGTTATAATATTAAAATTAAGATGATTAGGCATGGACATTATTTTAGCGTAGTAGTTTTGTAGCAATTTTTTCTTCTCAATTTGAGGCACGGGACACCTGATTCACAGAAAATCGACAACAGTGGCTCGTGCGGTATGCACCGATAGCTAGGCGTAACCCGTTTTAATGTATTCTGTCTACATTCATATTAGAATTTCTTGCAGAAGAATAAACAACACTCCGTAGTCCATTACAGACATAACGAATGCCTTGTAAAGCATTATTAATGATTGCTTGCTTCCCATCTGATATGCGATAAGCACTTAATAAGATTAATCCTTTTTACATTTATTTGATACGTATTATGTGTTCACGAAAATAGAGTTTCTTATCAAAGATTATACCTAGTATTTTAGGCCTCCATGTTTTCAATCTGTGCCTTATTTATATATAATTTGTCACAGTGTTCATTTCTTAATCTACAAAGTGAATAGCTTTACATTTAGCTTCTGATAATCGGAAACCTATTTTTGATACTGTGGACTCTAGCTCATTAATTGCAGTTTGTAACGTTTTTTCCAGTTTCCATTTCTTTATTTTGATAATATATTACCATGTCATCTGCATACATACCTTTTTGCACAGGTGACGGGATGCATTCTATTACCTTGTTAACCGCTATTATAAACAACGTGGTACTTAAGACTGACCCTTGTGGAATTCCATTTTCTGTTTCGTAATTATTTGATAGTACATTTCCTACTCTAACTATAAATGAACGATTTGCAAGAAATTCTTTAATAATAGTTGGCAAACTTTCTATGAAATTCCATTCATGCAAGGTTCGTATTATGTTAAATTTCCATGTGAGGTCAAATGCTTTTTCCATATCAAATTTAATTGCAATCGTGTGTTCTCTGCTCAAGAACCCATTTTGTACGTAGTTCTCCAGGTGAAT
Source organism: Vesta saturnalis (assembly GCA_036346205.1). Lineage (NCBI taxonomy): Eukaryota > Metazoa > Arthropoda > Insecta > Coleoptera > Lampyridae > Vesta > Vesta saturnalis. Next base: position 189,442 of record JARFJB010000199.1, on the reverse strand, counting down.
AGGTAAATCTATTGTTGAGTGGAACCTGCGGAATCCAGTTTGATACTTTGAAATAAGTTCTTCCTTTTCCAAAACCCAAACCAGTCGTTCATTAACCATCTTTTCCATTATTTTGCTCATTGTGCAAGTAAGTGATATGGGTCTATGATCACTAGGTTTAGTGGCATTTTGTTCCTTCTTAGGAATAGGGATAACAATTGATTTCCTCCAGGTGTCCGGATATTTCACAGTGTTATAAATTTCATTGTAAATGTCTAACAGCACAGTTTTTATGTTCAGTGGGATTGGTTAGCATGGCATGTTGTTGTCATGTCCTGGCGTAGTTGTTTTTTAATGTCTGTTCTAATTCGTCTAACGTGAAAGGTTTATTGTAGGTTTCCTTATCCGTCGTACCAAAATTTATGTCATACTCTTCTTCTGATTTTATATTTTGGAAGGTTTCGCTGTAATTATCCGTGCTACTTACTTTGTGGAATTCGAGGCAGCAAGTCTGCTATGTCGGTTTTAGTGTTTATGCAATTGTCCGAAGATTTTATACATGTGATAGGTTTATATTGTTTACCAACTATAGCTTTGGCCTTACTCCATACTTCAGTTGCTGCGCTTTGCGGAGTTATAGTCGATACAAGTTTTCCCAAGTTACTTGTTTGTATTTTAATATCGTACGCCTAGCTAGTGCACGCATTTTTTTATGTTAACTAGGTTTTCAATAGTAGCATGTTTTTTGAATAGGTTGACTGTTTTTTCTGTTATTGCTTTTTAACTTTTGATTCCACCAAGGACGATTCGTGGTTGTATTTTTCCACTAGTTTGTGGTATGCATTTTTCAGCTGCTTGTATTATATACCTTGTCAGATGCAGTATTCTTTCTTCTATACTTAGGCCTTTGTTATCCTGGTATGTACTGCTACATAGATATTCCTCCCAGTTTGCTAATTCATGTTTCCATCTTTTTGAACGTATTCTTCCACAGATGGTGTTGATGTGGATATTATTATGGGACAGTGATCACTGTGGCAATATTCGTCATGCACATACCAGTTCAAACTTAACGAGATTCGCCATTGTTAGGTCTATTGCAGGTTCTGACATGGAACTGAAGTGCGTACTTTCACCCGAGTTTAATAACACAAGATCATTGTCGTTAATAAAATCTTCAATTATACGCCCTCTTGAGTCTGTCTTTATACAGCCCCATACTTTAGCATGTTGAAATCTAACATTATTACTGGAGACAGAAGTTGGGCTAGTACACGTTCAATATCTTTTATCCGCCAGCTAAAATTTGGTAAATAAATGTTACATATGGTTACCCTTATTGGAAACTCAATTCTAACTGCAATACATTGTAGGTCTGTACTTATATTTAAGTTGCAGGTATGCTGTTTCTTATGAATTTATTACTCCTCCACTAGCTCTTTCGTTTTCAGTATAGTTTTTATTAAATGTTAACCTCAATGCAAACTTTTCATTATTTTTCAAGTGTGTTTCTTGTATACATACGGTTTGTATTTAACCATCAATAGTTTTAATTGCAATAATGTTTGCGTATTCCATTGCAATTCCATTGTATTTTTCAAAATCCATGATTAAAATTGTTATATATTTGAATATACGAGGATAATAAATAAAATAAATAATGGTATATAAATACAATGACACCACAGACATACATGTTTTAATAAATAAACAAATAATAAATCGTACACAGATGTATCGTGACATTGTAATATCACGAGTACAAAATGTATACGTCACATCGTAATATCACAGACGTTATCATTCGGTATCATCTTCCACAACGTTTCGACCACGAGGTTTACCTTTCGGCCAACCTTTTTCTTTTTTGTTCAAGCAGTTTAACTGTTGTCTACGTCTTCATCACAAGTTGGTGACAAAGGCGCAGTTAGAATCGGATCCTTCTTTCTTTTTCAGACAATACTTTGTTTCCATTGATATAGTAGAATAGTTGATTATTTTCTTTCGTCAAGTTACTACTTGACTCTGTGTTCCTTCTATAGGTGGTTCTTTTATTATCAATCACTATCCTAAATGATTCCTTCATAGTTTATTGGAACTAATGTTTTACAAGTTCGTGGACATTAAAGTTCTTAGTAGTATCTAAATTACTAACAACACTGGCGTATCTTTTATTCTAGCCAATATTTCTTTGCGAGCTTCTGTAAGTCAATCGATTTCTCGTTTTTAGTTCTTGTATTGCCATTTCTTCCATGTATTTTGGACAAACTTTAGCTCGTGTTGTGATCCCCATTGCAGTTCGAAATCGGTTTGACGCAAGCTTTATGCGGTGGCTTTCCACAAACGCAAGTTTCTGCATTCTTGCACGTTGCTGATGAACGTCCGTATAATTGCATTTAAAATATCGCAGTGGTCCGGAATATACAATCTAACAGGTCATGTTGCAATTTTACCTTTTCGGGCAGTTTCTGGCTACAAAACGTCAAATTACACTAGCAGTGTCCACAATTCTGCCTTCCTTTCTCGTCGTTATTTTGTCGATCACTTTTTGCTCATGTAGGCCTTCCAAAATTTCGTCTGTGGTGCAGTTAAGAAGATCTACATTTACCACTCTTTAACAATATTAAGTGTCGGATGGGCTCTACATTGACAGGTAGGTCACACAATTCTTTATCTTTAGTAGACATGACGATTGATTATTTGTTTTGTATCTACCAACAGTCCAGTTATCACCTTTTTACAGAATGTACTTCACCAACTAAATTATATAAAGATTTACGGATATGAAATGGGTTTACTGATCAATTTCCTGTATCCAACCTCTTAATGGGACTTACGTCACCTTCTCTATTGTCTCCTTTTTTTTCGTTGACCCCTATCAACGTCGCATAACCGTTATCGCGCCATCGTCTTCAATTCCAGTAAATTTTACATGCTCGTGGCCTGGTTTCTTACCACGGACGCCGAGCAGCCGCTTGATAACGGTCGGGTGAGGCCTGTCGCCTCACTGACCGGTACTGGGACAATCCGAACCCCTACGTATCGTTGGCGGAATCAAATAGCTTCTGTCCATGTTCATTGCATGGTCGATTCCAAGTTGCATTTTTCGCTACCTGCCAGCGGGACGCCTTTTGTTATTTTAACTTATTTTTACAGAGAACAAAGCACAAAACAAAGGAAAGAAACCTTGATTCCAAACAAACTGAAGTAATCATGTAGACGAAGACAAAACGACTTGAGATCTCTTTGCTTCACCACTGCTGGCAACAGTGCTACCTCCACGTCAAGGTGGATCTCATCATTTGTTTATTTGTTTATTTGTTTATTTGTTTATTTGTTTATTTCTTTATTTGTTTATTTGTTTATTTGTTTATTTGTTTATTTGTTTGTTTGTTTATTTGTTTGTTTGTTTTTTGTTTATTTGTTTATTTGTTTTGTTTGTTTATTTGTTTATTTGTTTATTTGTTTATTTGTTTTTTGTTTATTTGTTTGTTTGTTTTGTTTGTTTTTTGTTTGTTTGTTTGTTTGTTTGTTTGTTTGTTTGTTTTTGTTTATTTTTATTTGTTTATTTGTTTATTTGTTTACTGTTTACTTGTTTTATTTTTACTTATTTACTTGTTTACTTGTTTATTGTTTACTTATTTACTTGTTTTTGTTTACTTTTGTTTACTTGTTTTACTTGTTTACTTGTTTATTGTTTATTTGTCTATTTGTTTATTTGTCTATTTGTCTATTTGTCTATTGTTATTGTCTATTTGTCTATTTGTCTTTGTCTATTTGTCTATTTGTCTATTTGTCTATTTGTCTATTTGTCATTTGTCTATTTGTCTATTTGTCATTTGTCTGTTTTCTATTTGTCTATTGTTGTCTATTTGTTCTATTTGTCTATTTGTTGTTCTATTTGTTCTATTTGTTATTTTGTTCTATTTGTTTATTTGTCTATTTGTTCTATTTGTCTATTTGTCTATTTTCTTTATTTGTCTATTTGTCTATTTGTCTATTTGTCTTATTTGTTTATTTGTCTATTTGTTCTATTTGTTTATTTGTTATTTGTCTATTTTGTTATTTGTCTATTTGTCTATTTTGTACTTTTGTTCTATTTGTCTATTTGTCTATTTGTTTTTCTATTTGTCATTTGTCTATTTGTCTGTTTGTCTATTGTGTTTATTTGTCTATTTGTCTATTGTCTATTTGTCTATTTGTCTATTTGTCTATTTGTCTTTGTATTTGTCTATTTGTCTATTGTGTCATTTGTCTATTTGTCTATTGTCTATTTGTCTATTTCGTTATTTGTCTATTTGTCTATTTGTCTATTTGTCTATTTGTCTATTTGTCTATTTGTCTATTGTCTATTGTCTATTTTCTATTGTCTATTTGTCTATTGTCTATTTGTCTATTTGTCTATTTGTCTATTTGTCTATTGTCTATTTGTCTATTTGTCTATTTGTCTATTTGTCTATTTGTCTATTTGTCTATTTGTCTATTTGTCTATTTGTCTATTTTTATTTGTCTATTTGTCTATTTGTCTATTTGTCTATTTGTCTATTTGTCTATTTGTCTATTTGTCTATTTGTCTATTTGTCTATTTGTTCTATTTGTCTATTTGTCTATTTGTCTATTTGTCTATTTGTCTATTTGTCTATTTGTCTATTTGTCTATTTGTCTATTTGTCTATTTGTCTATTTGTCTATTTGTCTATTTGTCTCATTTGTCTATTTGTCTATTTGTCTATTTGTCTATTTGTCTATTTGTCTATTTGTCTATTTGTCTATTTGTCTATTTGTCTATTTGTCTATTTGTCTATTTGTCTATTTGTCTATTTGTCTATTTGTCTATTTGTCTATTTGTCTATTTGTCTATTTGTCTATTTGTCATTTGTCTATTTGTCTATTTGTCTATTTTGTCTATTTGTCTATTGTCTATTGTCTATTGTCTACTTGTCTATTGTCTACTTGTCTACTTGTCTATTTGTCTATTGTTCTGTTGTCTATTTGTCTATTTGTCTATTTGTCTATTTGTCTATTTGTCTATTTGTCTATTTGTTCTATTTGTCTATTTGTCTATTTGTCTATTTGTCTATTTGTCTATTTGTCTATTTGTCTATTTGTCTATTTGTCTATTTGTCTATTTGTCTATTTGTCTATTTGTCTATTTGTCTATTTGTCTATTTGTCTATTTGTCTATTTGTCTATTTGTCTATTTGTCTATTTGTCTATTTGTCTATTTGTCTATTTGTCTATTTGTCTATTTGTCTATTTGTCTATTTGTCTATTTGTCTATTTGTCTATTTGTCATTTGTCTATTTGTCTATTTGTCTTTTGTCTATTTGTCTGATTTGTCTATTTGTCTATTTGTCTATTTGTCTATTTGTCTATTTGTCTATTTGTCTATTTGTCTATTTGTCTATTTGTCTATTTGTCTATTTGTCTATTTGTCTATTTGTCTATTTGTCTATTTGTCTATTTGTCTATTTGTCTATTTGTCTATTTGTCTATTTGTCTATTTGTCTATTTGTCTATTTGTTTATTTGTTTATTTGTTTATTTGTTTATTTGTTTATTTGTTTATTAGTTTATTTGTTTATTTGTTTATTTGTTTATCTGTTTATTTGTTTGTTTGTTTGTTTGTTTGTTTGTTTTTGTTTGTTTGTTTGTTTTTGTTTGTTTGTTTGTGTGTGTGTGTGTGCGTGCGTGCGTGCGTGCGTGCGTGCGTGCGAGCGTGTGTGTGTTTGTAACACATATTGAATGCGATCGCACTAATTTTGCAAAGATTCTAATGCGGTATAGTTAGAGGGTGATGTTGGATCTAATTCAAATTCTGTTTACGCTACCTGGTCAATTATTCCAGTATATTCAAGGCTCGAATGATCTAAAGTGGAATACCGTACATTAAACTTACACAAACTTCTCTCATCTCTCAAATTTTTCATTAATAATTGACCGGTATCGTACCCTTCGAAATGATCTTTCTTTTCTTGAAATTAATTTTGCTAATTTACGCTGTAATTTCTCATGTTCTGATATTTTATAATTAAAAAAAATAGGAATTGGTTTAAATATAGACTGATATTGAATATAGTACAAAGTATCAGGCAGATAAACTGTTTATCAATATATGCGTAACACACATGTTTTGTACAAACAGACACGAATATGCTTTTCAATTTTTACAATTAGGATTTATCCATGAATTGTAGTAAAAAAATTGGAATACCAGTGGGGATATAAGAACGACTGTATGAAACCCGGGCTCGAACGATCCAACAAATCGTCATTACTTGCGCGGTTCGTTGATAATAAAAATGTGGAATAATACCAGGTGATTTTTTTAACCGGCCAATTAGACGCGTTTGGATACCTTAACAGTTATATATTTGAAATTTGGTACACGGGCACAACACACAGTGAGCTGTCGTTCTAAAATATATTCGTCGCAATGGAACTTCCGGTTGTACGCGAAGTATTCCTCAACTTTCTTATTTGAAATGGAACCATATATGTTTCTCAATGCTGCTGGATTCTCCGCATAATTTGCTATATAATTCACTCAGTTTATGTTTACCTGGTTGCTATGGTTATGGAGGTGTAACAACTTTTATGTAAAAGTGTCGACTTGCAAGGATTTATTAGGAAAATCATAACTTTGAACGGCTTACGACAAGAAAATAAAAAGATCATCTGACAGTAGTCCATGAATTGCCCTTTCAAATGCATCGTCTTAAGTTGATGTTACTTTATTCAAAACGCCGCATTAAATTTGTAAACTTGACTAAATTTAAATAGCGATAAGTCATTTTTTTTAATCCCTCCAGTTTTCTCCACAGGAATCGATAGAGACTTGAATTTGTAATATTTTTTCTCTTACTACGCATATGCCTATCATCAATCGTTTTTGTGCAAAAAATACTTTTGTATAAGACTATGGGTTTATTCAATTTATTATTACCAGTAGCTGAGCGTGCTGGCTCGTTTATATGGAGACTGACACAAATTCTATTGTTTCTATTTAGCTTTACTAGTGACGTTCATCCTTCGGTGAATTTTCTTAATTTTGCAACAAATGACACTCTTTTAGTATTCATTCCAAAAATTAACAATATACATGTTCTCCATTTCTTTCTAAACACAATAACAAGCGCCTCGCCTTTGGACTGCAGCACCCGTAGCCCGCCTGATCTCGTATGATTGCAAACCATTCGTTGTACGAATAATTTGCGCAGTCAAATCCTGTTTAGTAGCAGGTTCATTCACATAAACCATTTCTTTAACTCGTCCCCATAAATAGGAATCCAAGGGTGCAAGGTCTGGAGATCTCGGAGGCCATAACCAAGGACCTCGATTACCCCACCAACGATCCTCAAATAATTGCCGGAGTTTGTGATCTACCATTATGCGCTGGTGCGCCGTCCACCTTATGCCACAAATAATTCATTTATCTAAGTGGTAGTGTATCGAGAACATTTTGCACAATGTTGTTTAAAATCGCAAGATATATTTTCCCTGTTAAAATTTCGTCGTACATGTACCACCGTAATTGATCATCCAACATCAAACAGAAAACATTTACTAAAAGCTCACCTGGTTCTCTACCTCCCACATTAAGTAAGGATTTGGTACTGCGCAGTAATGTTTATTCTTCCTATTGAATAACACCACGCTGTAAGAATTTAGCTTCATCTGTCCAAATAGTGTGTTTCAGCAGAGCTCCATCTTCTTCAATTTTTATCAACAGTTCTTCGCAAATTGAAACTCGTCGTGAAAAATTCGTTGGCCTTTTGCAGTCTTATAAAATAATACGGATAGTGTTTGTGCTAAACTAGTACGTTTTGAATACGTGGGTTAGCGCCAAAATATTTCCAGTCACTGTGCTTGTTCTGTCTTGGAAGCGAAATATTACCAAAGTCAATAAACTTCTTATTCAATTTGCGGAATTGTGTTTCATTTATAGGGGGAAGTTCTGAATATTTTACGTTAAATGTGCGACAAGTACGTTGAATAATTTTCTTCGGATTTCCGTGAATTACAAACAAATCGAACATCACTTCATTTGAATAACGATTCATGATTAATACGTTTTATAAAACAAATAATTACACCGAGCTAGGTTTTGGTGTGCTTTGGCAGTTAAACACAACGATGACAGCTTTTACTCTTTTATTTTCAAAGGCTACTTGATATTGGCTGCACGTTTTGTAAATAGTAATAGACTTACTCGAAAAAAAAATTAATACGGACAAGCTTAATAATTATTGCGTAGAACATTAGAACGGAGATTAGTTTCAAATTATTAACCTCAAAAAGTGTACCATTTCAGTCAAAAGGGTGACCGTCACTAATAAAGCTAAATAGTAGAAACAATCGAATTTTATTAGCCCCCATAGTAACGCCTAGATACTGGTAATAATAAATTGAACCTATAATTTTATATAAAAATATTTTTGGGCAAAAACGGTTAATGATAGACATATGCATAATTAGAGAAAAAATGTTATAAATCCATGTCTCTATCCACTTCTATCAAAAAAATTGGAAGGATCCATTAAATTTAGTTTCATTGCGGCGTCTTCAATTTTTTATAGTTTCTACCATGACTTTTTTAAATTGTTCGTCTTCATAGGATGTTTTATAGAATGTGTGACGTGGGTAGCTTTTCTCGACTCTGAGTCTTTTAACGCTATTCCAATTAACTTTACCTTTATTTGTGTCTGAAGAAAGGTTGGTACCCCACGGTTCCTATAACATCTTCGTATCATAGAAATCCTCAAAAGTTAATTCATGCACCCTTCACGGAGGACCATTTTTTGCCAATTCATCAGCGCTAAATATTGATCTGGTAAATGTATTGGACTGGCTTTAAGATACCTTTTACCTGATTCTCTATTACACTATGACCGCATATTAAAAATTTGTGCTCAATGCTTCGGACATTCAAATTTTATACGAGCGACGTATGCATATACTGCACTTAAATACTTATTTTTCTGTTGGCCACTGCAATTGTCTGAATGGAATATGTCAATTTCTGGTTTATTTGCCTTTTTACCCACATTTTTATATAACGAACCACACAGCTACCGATTTCCACTGCACCACATTTCCCTTCTGTCTCATTCCAAAAATAGCATTCCACATTTCTTGTGTGCAAATCACTTATTGTGAAGTTGTAACAATTTAATTTACTTGCATAGTAAAAGATGACACCAACCCTTTAGGCACAGGCATTACAGCCTGCAGATCATGCACAGCAAGAGAAGAACCATCTTGCTTGTTTTTATCACAATTCTTTTCCATTTGGCATAACTCTTTTTCTTCCAGGTGCAGGTTGTAGGCGTCAACCAAATTTTGCTTTTCTTCAACATTAGCATTATTGTAAGATTAGTAATGGTCGTATTGATCTTTTTTCAGGACATAAAAGGCGATATTGAAATCGTTATTGAAAAGTCGATCGAACATTACAGCATTTGCAGACGGTAGTTCCTGTTCTTGTCGTTTTTCTTCATAATCACGATTTAAGTCAGCTAAACTTTTACCCCCCCCCCTTAATATACTCACGACTGGTTTGAGCCTTTAAGTAGTGGGACTCTATGCGCGGTATCGAGTTGATGAATTTTCGAACACTCTTTTATTTCTGGATGTACTGTTGGTTGTTTTCAGTGTGTATCTCTCTCGTCGCCAACAAGGAAACCATTATCACTTTGCTTCATTAAAGCAGTACGAACCGGTCTGTCGTTAATATCAAGCGTGGCGTTCAATAATTACTTGCACCTTCGTTAGTAATTTGTTGCTAAAAGGCCATCCGTATCATCAGAATTCCTTGGTGTAGTAACTAGGTTTACAAAGGCCATCTGATTCGCCACCACCAGAGTAGGCAGGTTGAGACCTGTGCGACCCGACGACGAGTATCGTATTCGTAGTGGTTTCCATAGACATTATTAGTTATTAGTTCGCACGGACGATTGACTTAGTTAGGGTTTGTATTATTATTCTTGTATTATGTTGTTCTTTAGTTTTAATTAGGACTTGCATTGTATTCATTATTATTAGCGTAGGATTTGTATTATATTCATTATTATTAGTTAGCTTGTTTTATATTATTGCTGTACATTTATTTATTCATTATTAGTTAGCTTGTTCTACATTCTTGTAACACTTATTTATTCGCTGTACTTGTGATTGAGTGTATTCAAAAACTACTTTTGTCTTGTGTTTACAATAGGTATTTGTACTATATTTATTGAACAACCTAGTGATATAAATTATTAGACTTCTTAGTGTTTTTGGTATTCAAACTAAAGGTAGTGTTGTGTTTTGTTTATTCAGTCGCGTCCGTGTAACAATTGCGGCCCGTAACGTGGGGTAGTGAAGTTTTGCAGTGAGCGAACACCTACGACACGAGAAATCACGTCTAGCCGAAGACAACACCATGCCAATGACCAAGGAACAACCGGACTGGACGGAGAACTCCAGTGGCGCAACTACAGGAGCAAAAATACGTGCTCTTGAGCCTCGAAGACGTTCAGGCTGACACCAAGTCATCAACCCACCAACATTCGGAGGAGACACTTCGACAAGCTGAATTCTCGACAACTCGAAGGATACTTTCAGACGCACCAGGTCTGAAACAGATCGAGTCCGTCACGCCGGGGACCGCTCAAGACCGCTAATGGTGGCAATGTTACGCAGCCTTCGAGCCAACATTTAGCGATCTAAAACACTGCTAAGAAATTCAACGACCCACGGACCAAGCAAGCTGAAGTCCGAATTTTTGGGCGAGATCAACGGTCAGAAACAGATTTGCAGCAAATCTAAGATCGGCTACAGCTCAACATTAACGAACACCTAGATCTGTAAAGATGGAAAACTGGTTCATACAGACCACCCGACGAGCATCTTACAAAGCAGAACTGTGGCACAGTACGACCAAGTCTACGAGCAAAGGAACCTAGGGCAAACCACCAGGGCCGAATCAACTTCCACGCTGCCACTTCTGGCCAGAACGACATTTCCATCGCGATGCCAGGCTCAACAACGGGCAAACGGACCGACGGGGGCTAGTCTGGGTAAAGCACAAGTAAACCTGATCCGATCCGGCCAGGGCAACGGACTGCCAACCATCCACCTCCGATTTGGCACCTCACTTATGCAAATTTGCCCGGCGAAATTATTCGACACCTGATGGAATCCGCATCAGCCCGCGTTGGGAGCCACCACCAACAACTTCCGATTTGGTCGCAGATACGCCATAACAAGAGGACACGAGCTTTCGCTGTTAACGATCTCATCTGGCGGTCATCCTCGGTCAACCTTTAACAACACAAGGTGGTCATGGATTACGACCATGCTAATAAACAAAACCGCCAAACAATATATTGGGAAAACGACTTGTGGTGGACGGAACATTAGACGTCCTAACATGGGTTGACGAGCTGTCCCTCAACTATCGCATCTTGAGGGACTGTCAGGCGATAAAACGAAATACCCATCACACAATGATAAAAATTGACTGGGTATAAATACTCGCCGGCAAAGAAACAGTTAATAGCCAGTGAAGTGGAGTCCATGATGGCAACCAGTCATCGAGCGCAAATCCGGTATTGCTCCCAATAGTCATCGTAAAGAAGAATGGAAAGATTCTGCGTAGACTACCGCATCAATAATACCGTGGATAATACATGCCCATCATAGAATCACCTGGGAACGCAATCTTTGTTGGACTTGAAAATATATTGGCAGGTACCATTTTTAACTGCCTTGTAAGTAGTATAGCTAATTTCTGTCCCACTTTTGTCACTAGATTTGTCACCAGATCTAGGAAAAGTCACCAGAAAAGTTACTAGATTTCAAGGTCGGTAACATTGCCTATTTCGGGTAGACCAAGTGTGTAATCTTCAAGGTCATGCTTGCAAGAGTCCTTCAAGGTCACTAGAAAAGTTACTAGATTGTTGATTGTCCAAGGTCATTGCCCTCAAGCAAGTCTATGCATGTTTCGAGGCCCGCCCTATTCTGAAAACAAAGGTATTGTTTAAAGTCTATGCTTTCAAGGTCAGAGAAAAAGACGATCTATTGTTTTGGCTGAGTCATTCTAGGAAATCAAGAACAAAGGGATGCATTTCAAAGTCTATGCTTTCAAGGTCACATGAATGAACAAAGACTATCTTTTATTATTCTAAAAATAGATTGTTATCTCAATTCTAGGAAATCAATAACAAGGACGATGCATTGTTCAAAGTCTATGCTTACAATTTTCAAGGTAAAAGAACAAAAGCGATTCATTCTTCTGGTCGAGTTATAAAAATAAATTGTTATCTCAATTCTAGGAAATCAAGAATGAGGGCGATGTATTATCAACGCTTCAAAGTCTATGCTTACAATTTTCAAGGTAAAAGAATAAAAGCGATTCATTCTTCTGGTCGAGTTATAAAAATAAATTGTTATCTCAATTCTAGGAAATCAAGAATGAAGACGATGTATTATCAACGCTTCAAAGTCTATGCTTACAATTTTCAAGGTAAAAGATCATTCTTCTGGTCGAGTTATAAAAAATAAATTGTTATCTCAATTCTGAGAAATAAGTCTGTGCTTATAATTTTCATGGTAGATGAATAAAGACGATTCATTGTTCTGGTTGATTTATAAAATAGATTGTTATCTAAAACATCTCTTTCAAGAACAAAGGCAATCCATTGTCAGCGCTTTAAAGTTGATGCTTATAAGGTCCCCTCTGCAAAGACGATCCATTCATCTCAATTCTAGGAAATCAAGAGCCCTGAGGTGCATGTTTCAAAGCCATAAACAGGTGGCCATTCCCTAAACAGGTTCGTTTCCTAAAACAGGTTTTCCAAAAACAGGTACCCGTTTCCTAAAACAGGTAGCCGTTTCCTGTAAACAGGTAGGTTTCAAAACATCCGTTTAAAACAGGTAGTTTTCGCAACCTTTAAAATCTATTGTTCAGGTCGAGATTACATCTCAATTCAGGAAATCAAAAAGGGGCCCATTGTTCAAAGTCTATGCTTACAATTTTCAAGGTGAGAGAACAAAGACATTCCATTGTTCAGGTTGAAAATAGATTGTTAAATACACTTCAATTCTAGGAAATCAAGAACAAAGACGATGCATTTTCACAAAGTCTATGCTTACAATTTTCAAGGTCACATGAGAGAACAAAGACGATCTATGGTTGAGTCAGCTTCTGAAATTTGAGAATAAAGACGATGCATTGTTCAGACTGATTAGGTCATCTAACAAGTAAAACGTTTTTATAAGACTACCAAATATACAGATAAAAATTGATTTAAGTAAATACAATATTATGGGAAGTTTGATGCTTAACATACCTTTGCTGGATCATATTACTCCAACCATATGTAAACATGCTCATTTCGTAGTGTTTAGTCGTAGTGCGGTTGTGGACAAGTAAAGTCATGAAAAAAGCAATAAAATCGCTCCTGGATACTTCATGTAATAACAATATGAATAATAATTTAACATTTTGTTGTTCATGCTGTCAAAATAGTGATGTAGTAGTAGTAGCAAAAAATGAAGAGAAACAAGATGAAGGTTTTACTGGTCATCATCATTTCAAGATAGGGCTGAGGTGTATAAACAGGCAGCTAATGAATACTTAATGATTGTGCTTCCTATAAACTATCGAACGATACGCATATTGAAATTGGATACAGTACACACCTTAACCTTGCACCAGTAGTGCGTTGAGATGTGGCAACAACGTGGTATTAGACGTGAAGGAATGGAATGAACTTTAAGATGGTATTCATATGTAGAAATACAATTTCTCCGATCCCAAGAAATTGAAAGCCAAATTGATTGGTCACATGTAAACGAGGAGGATATAATACATGAGCAAGATTACGAATCTCTATCTAGTAATCTCGGTATTTATTACAATTGGGAATTGCTTAAAGGATATGGAGAATTTTGAAAACTGTTATGATAGAAAACTACAACTGTTGTTCGTGTACATTCAATGCCCATAACATAAAGAACTATTCGATTTGAAGGATATAATAAGCTATAGATTGGAATTCTTGAATCTTACAATCTGTGTTTCTATGAAAATTCATACCAAGTGGTTGACTACCGTCGTTTTCGTGAGAAGGAATTCGGGATGATGACATTTATAAAGACATTGATGATGTTATAAATGCCAAGTATAATATTAATTCACATAACACTGTATGCTTAATGGAAATATTGTACTATCGCCCTGCTTATCTAATGTATAGCATTTACTAAAAATAAAGTTTTTACACGATTTTAGGTATAAAATACCCTATCCCTCAAGGTGAACAATGATAGGTAAGAAGCGGAAGAGTGCAGGTGGTTTAGTGAATACGCTAATCAATAAACTACCGGTGGAATTACATTTACCCGGTTACCAGTATTGTGGTCCCGGTACAAAATTAAGAAACGACAGCGGCGACCCCGGTATTAATCAATTAGATGGCAGTGCAAACCATGATATCAGTTATAGAGACTACCAAGATTTAGAAAGTCGACATAGAGCAGATAAAATTTTAGAAGAAAAGCTTGGGAACGCTTTAAATCAGCAGACGCAACATTAGGTGAACGAGCTGCAGCTTTAGCAGTCGGTACCACCATGAAGGCAAAGAGAAAATTTGGAATGGGGTGTCGGTCCAAAAGAAGAAGAATGGTGAAAGTTTATTGCATGTACGGAAAACAATAGCTAAAGAAATGAAGCTAACGGAGATTTCACCGACACAATAAAGTCAGCACTGTCAACGGCAAAACGGTAGTAAAAAGGTTGGGGAAAAAAACATTAAAGTTCCTAGAGTAATTCCTTACCTAAACAAGGAGGTGTTTTCCATTTCTTATTCCGTTATTCGCAGGATTATCAGCAATCGGTGCTTTAGCTGGCGGTGCATCGGGAATTGCCAAAGCAGTCAATGATGCAAAAATGCCAAAAATTGCAAAGGAGACATCGCGCCATAATCGGATGGAATCAATCGCTGGTATTTATCTAAAACCATACAAATCTGGAGGTGCATTATACTTAAAACCGTTTCCAAAAACTGAGTAGATTACCCGAAAGAGCGTTAACAGATATTGATTTAAAGAAATACACAAAGGTGTACCATACTTTAGGGGTATTTTTATGAGAGATAGCCTGCCTAAATTGAAAAATGAATCTGGAATCATCAACTTAGATAGTAGAGTGGACCGGGTACACATTGGGTTTGCTAAAAAGCGTGGTGAAAAGGTATGGTATTACGATAGTTTCGGTAATCTTCGACCACCAGTTGAAGCGATTAACTACTTTCGGGGATGTAAAATTTATTATAATTACAATCAAGATCAGGAATTTAATAGCATTATTTGCGGGCACCTATGCCTACAATTTCTATATAAATAATTGACATAACCTTAAATTTTCTCAGTTATGTCAATAACATTCAGTTTAGAAGGTGTTGGTAACAATAGCTGCAACTTCTACCCACCGATAGAGCTAGATTTGGAGAAGAAATACGTTGTTGGATTGGTGGGATTTTATGCAACAGCATTAGAAACATTTATACGGGCAACGATAGATTTTATTTTAGAACAAATTCATCTCATTTGCAGTGATTAATATTCCACACGGTGCCTATGAGTTAGATGAAATTAGTGCTTACTTGAAATCAAAGATACCCACAGAAAATTTTTCATTAGGGCAAACAACAATACGCTTAAGTGTGAGATAAACAGTTCATTTGAGATCGATTTTACTAAAGAGAGTAGCATTGGCCGCATGCTCGGGTTTGAGCCTAAAAAAAGCGAACGTTCACATCTGCGTTAGACATCCAAATAATTAAACACACTAATCTGCATGTGGAGTGCAACATTATAAAGGGATCTTATCGAAACGGTAAACCTGCAAAGGTAATATACGAAATTGACGTTTCCGTACCCTCGGGCTACCGTTTGGATAAAGTTCCAACCCACACAATATTTAGAAATAAACACAGACATAATCAGTAATATAACAATAAAATTGACAAATCAAAAGGGTGAGTTAATAGACTTTGGTGAAAGTGAACCATTCACGGTACGCTTAGAACTAAAGAACATGGGTCTGCGAATTAATCACAGGACATTTCATACAAAGACCAATCAACCCTCATTCAGTTAACATCTGCAGAGAAATACTTTTAACATCAATTGGATTGAAAGTTCTGAGTGAGCAAACCATTAAACGTGTTTCAAAGCGTACATTTTAATAGAATTAATGTATCTCTAAGAAATATTAAATTTGTTGAATGAAGTTTACTTTAATGTCTATCTCTTTTACACAATGATATGTTCCCTTACATACATCTGAAGCTGAATGCATTTGTTTTATTGAACAATGGGTTTCTTTGTTAATAATAGCATTTGCATTCTTAAAAATTTGTAGGAATGTGTAAAAAAAATTCAAGCTAATAAAGACTTTCTTTGTATAAAACACGCAATGCATCTGCATTCTTAAAAATTATTTTTAATCACTTTAAAACTTATATAGTACTTAATAGACTTTAATGAAAATGTGTTATGAAGAAAAAAGTTTCGCTATAAATAACAATAGGTTTGCATTCAAAAGTATGTAATTTAAAAAATGCAATATTTAATGTGAACAAGGATTTTCTTTGCATAACAATGAAAGCTTTTATAGTGCATTCTTGAAAAATATAAAGTAAACAAACTGTAAAAGGCATAATTAATAACAATTAATTTAAGTTTGAGAAGAAATTTATATATAAGACATCATCCCTTTAGTAAATCTTTAATTACTCATCAACCCTCATTGCATCTACACAATGACCGAATCATTAAACATCTTTCAAAACGTACATTTTGATGATGCTATAATTAAATCAGATATTCACACCTATCTTCCGTATGGCTCTTCTAAGTATGGACCTTCCGAAGAAATACGCATTTTAATTCAAAGTCAGGATCTAATTACAGCTACTTATGATAGTTTTCTGTACATAGAAGGTAAGCTGAAGAAAGAAGATGAAGGAAAATCATGCAACAACCAATAATTTCCCCAACTTCCTTTTCGAAGAGATTCGTTATGAGTTAGGCGGTCAAAGAGTGGACGTTTGCCGAAATCCCGGCATAACATCTACACTTAAAGGATATATTTCTTATACGACAAGCAAGAGCAAAGCATTAAGCCATTTGGGGTGGTCACCAAAGAATGAGGAACCATTACAAGTAGAATTCAATGAGGAAATGGCGAAAAATCCTTTGCAGTATGCATACCATTGAACCATATATTTGGAATAATGGAGGATTATCGTCAAGTGATCGTGAATATGCGTCAAGAGTTGATTTTAATTCGATCTAGAAGCGATACAAACTGCTACTATGGTGACGTTGATGCGGAAATAACCCTAAATAAAATTCAATGGAAAGTACCACACTTAACCCTTAGTGATGCCGCGAAACTGACTTGTTTGAAGGAATAAATAAGAATTCTATTGTTACTGTTCCATTTCGTCAATGGGAGTTATATGAATTACCTGCTTTAAAACAAGCAACCTCTGATATATGGCCAATAAAAACGTCAACGCAACTAGAAAAACCGCGCTGGATAATTGTTGCATTCCAACAAGGTAAAAGGTACACAAAGTCTGCAAGAGCCGGAAATTTTGATCACATTAACATCAGGAACCTTAAAGTACATCTGAATTCAGTATTATCCATATGAAGCAATGCATTTGAACTTCAGTGCTAAATACATACCTGCCTATCGCAATTTTTGAACTTCCGATGTGACTACTATGATGAAGATAATACAGATGCGTTATTCAACTACACCGAATTCAAATCATGTCCAGTATTTGTAATGGACTGTTCTAAACAGAATGAATCCTTAAAAACTCAACAGTAGACATCAAATTGGAAATGGAAACCTAACACCTTTCGATAATGGAATCGTTGCCTATGGTCTTATTCTCCACGATGCTATTGTGCAGTACAACCCACTCACCGGAGAAGTGAAAAAATTATAATCTGTATTATATAAATAAAAATGTTGTTATTATTCGTTTAGTTTCATTTCATCCATCGAAGATGAAAGTAGTTGGCAGAAACAAAACTTCCAATTCAAAATCATGACTTTGATGAAAAGTCTGGTACTTCAAACATGGTGATTTACTTCCTAATAGTATACGTGGCATTATATGTGGCCCCTCCAACTGCGGCAAAACAAACGCAATGATTAGTTTGCTTACTGAGAAAAAGGTTTGAAATTTAAACATGTATACGTATACTCCAAGTCATTAAATCAAAACAAGTACAAACTTTTACAGGAAATCCTACTTGATAAGGATATAGGTTACTTTACGTTCAGGATAATCAAGATGTGATTGAACCAATTGTGCAAAACAAATTCTATTTTATCTTTGATGATATCGCCTTGAAAAGCAAAATAACATAAGGGCATATTTTTCTATGGGTAGACATAACGATATTGATTGTTTCTATTTGGGTCAAACTTACAGTAAAATTCCAAAGCAATTAATTCGTGACAATGCAATCTAATTATATTATTTGAGCAAGATGAATTAAACCTAAAACATGTGTATGAGGAATGTAAGCCCCACCATAAGCATGACATTGTTTCGGGATATTGTTCAAAGTGCTGGATAGATCCGTTTGGGTTCATAGTCATAAATAAGGATGCTGAAGTCAATAATGGTCGCTATAGGAAAAGGTTTGATGAATATATAATACCTTAGCCTGATTTCAGTGGTTTAGTAGTTACACATCCGTTTAGGTATTAACAGCCATTTTGCACAATGGATAATAAGGAGATGATATTAAAGAAAAATTATTCAGGCTCGTAAAATAATACAGCAAAATAAAAGTCTTAAAACTGCCCGCATTGATAATGAAAGAACGTTTAAAGTACTTATAAACCTCTAATAGAACCCTAACTGAAATAGGAAAAAATGCATCCTGATAAGAAAAAAAAAGTCCGTTAAACCCAAAAACTCCCTTTGTTCATATTTCGAAGAAAACATGCTACTACTAGCCCTGCACACTCATTAAACGAAGACAAGCCCCTAGCTCAACTTCCTGTTTCAAATAAATCCCCTCCTCGTACACCACCTTTCCTAGAAACATCTGTCGTAGGAGAGATTACTGGAGGAAGAACCTCTTAGTATCCGATGATTCCTGTAATGAACCCATCTCTGAAGAATTAAGGTGTCACGTATAAAGGGACTCCAGGTTTATATGATCTGCTTATTATGAATGAACCCGATTTAAATCTAGTAAATTCAAAGGATAGAAAGAATTATAAACGTATTTTAGGCTACGAATGTTGCAAGGCGAGATTATGATGTAAGTGGACAGATTCGAGGAAGCCGCAGCAAAAGTATACACAAATAATTAAACCCTTGCTGTCATCACCCACCTCAGGGAGGTGGAGCTATGTTTTTAAGGAATTAACAAAAGGCCGATTGAATATAAATATTGGAATGATGTACATGAACTAATTCGTGATCTAGAAGTATTGTGGGCAGAAAAATTGGCTGGAAACACCGGTGTCGTAAAGATATAATATCAATTGTAGAAGGAATTGTATGAAGATGGATACATTGAAAACCAAACACTAGTTTTTAAACAATATAAATCAGATGCATTGATGTCGACATATCATAACTAAAATGCCCTTGATAAATTTGGACGGTCACATGCCCAGTATCAATTTAAGAAATTAACCCCTCAGTTTAACATTGATGATAATCAATTGATATCGAGAATAAGAGACTCAGCAATGTTGCCAACCCCATAGATCCTCAAGATGTCATCACCAAGCAATACTATTTATCACAAGGTTGAATTTGGATGGAAACCGTTTGACCAGTTGGCGGATCCGAAGAAGATGGTGATGCTATAAGTAAAGGATACCTTGATTTTTGTCTGCAAGCATTCAGAAAGCTTTAAAGGAACTTTAACGCTTATCTAGGGGAGGAAAAACTACATCAACAAAAAATTGTGGATCATGTCCAAATTACAACTCGTCAATGAATTGCACAAACCCGCAAGAAAAATTTTAAACGAAGGCGCACAATAATTAAGGGATATGATGACCTCTGGCAAGCAGATTTGGCCGAATTTAACACATATGCCAAACAAAATAAGGGCTACAAGTATTTTTAGTAGTTATTGACTGTTTTTCGAAATACTTGTGGACCAAAGGATTAAAAACAAAACGGGCTTGGAAGTTGCCAAGGCCATGCAAATCTTCAAAACGGGCGGAAACCTTCCAATTTGCAGACAGATGCAGGAAAAGAATTCTACAATGAGCATTTCACTAAACTAATGCAGCGTTATGGGGTCAACCATTACTCCACCTATAGTACAAAGAAGGCAAATTGCGGAACGAGTGATCAGGACCTTAAGTCTGCCTATACTCATTCAGCCTACAGGGTAAATATAAATGGATTGATACAATTGAACCGTAACGATGGATTATAACAATCGTAAGCATAGAACTACAGGAATGAAGCCCAAAGATGTCGGTAATCATACAAAGCTAGAGCTTACACTCACATAAAAATAGTTGATAGGAATCGTTATTGTGTGGGTGACATAGTACGAATCAGTAAGTTTAAAAGTATTTTCGCTAAAGGATACACCCCAATTGGTCAAGTGAACTATTAAGATTGTGAAAGTTTGCATTACTAACCCAACCCCTACATGTTGGAGGACATGAAAGGATCACCTGTCTGGGAGGCTTTTATGAACATGAATTACAGAAAACAAAGATCCGGATGTACCTTGTGGAAAAAGTGCTTCGCTCCAAGAATAAAAGTTATTCGTAAAGTGGTGGGGATTGGATGAAAGATCATGGATCAATAAAGACGATTTAGTTTTATAATATAGCTGTAGGCATTGTAACTTTTAGATGAATTAAAACCACATAAAAATTATAATTGTATTTATTTAAATATTACATCATCTTATATAGTAAACCTAAAGTATTTCTATAATCGTTTAAATTACTAGACGGCCATATTCCCGAATCTGGTCCAATCTCCATCCCAAGCAGGAATCACCTTTCTCAATGTTTTCCAAAATCCAGTTAAATTTTGTGGTGTTCCTCATTTTCCCAGTTGAAACTTATATGTAATGTTTTGTTCTAAAATACTTCAATTAAAATAGTGAGGCACTTGTAATTAGCATAATATGCTGCTGTCTCGATACATTCACTTATAATAGAAAGTGTCTTTATAAACAATATTTTGTACGCTAGCATTTGCACAATGAATCATAATAACTTGTATATGTACATTTTAAGGGTATGTCACCAAGTAATTCATCCTTAAAATCCTATTTACATCATTAGAGGTTAACGAACCTTTATCGTACACAATTCTAAAACTTTTAATGGTATTGTCTAAGCTAATTTTTCTATCAAATAATGTCTTAATAATTACTCATTTGCACACTTTGAGTTTATAGCACACCAGTTAAAACACTCATCGGGAATAACAATATTTTAATATATTCAATATAAATGTATAGTTTTCAGGAGAGGTCAAAGAACGCTTGGTAGAATTTTATCACTATCTTGCAGCTCTTCCTGCAAGCTGTTGAAGACTGCTCATTGTTTACTGAAAGTTGTACCCCAGGGTCTAGTATCAGTGAAATCAAAATTTACTAAGCGTTTATCATAAAGGATTGAGTATGACTTTATTTTGTTTAATGGTAAACACATCATGTTTTTTGATCTTATGAGGTGTTGATAGCGCCTTATTACGCCAATCAAACAAAACCTGTTTATAATCATTAATGTGATCTGCCTCACCTTGGGGGTAGAACCCTTTGATTTTTTACAACCTTTTCATCAACCGCGTAAGCATACATTTTTTCCGAAGTCCTACAAATTCAACCATAATTTTGCCATGATTTTCATCTTTCATTAAGCCGGGGACCTTTTATTTACTAATGGGAGTCCAAAGATGGGGGACTATAATCAGATGTATCGAATTTATCAATGTCCTCTTTAATACATTATAGATATCAGGAACCGAAAAGGCGTATATGAGACTATCCGTATCCGTGTACAAGAGCTTAGCACTATTATGGAACTTGGGTAGCGTGTAACCGTAATGAAAATTATATAAAAAGTTTTGAAACGTCTAAAACACTGAATCCTGCATATATAGGTTTATTGAAATATACTTCAAGCTTATTCATTTAATGATAAGCATATCATTTCAAATATTGTACAACTATGAAAATTTGGTTTTGATATGAGAGCACCATAGCGACCCTCCCATTTCGTTACTAGCCGTATGTCCTTATCACGTACATTTTCCATCAGCTTCCCGAAAACACTATTAATCATTAATTTATAGAAATTTTATCGAATTCATTTTGAGATTGCTGACGCATGGCTGTATTTAAATCTATTATTTTTTAACCACGGGGACTGTTTAAAACGTAATATACGGTGTACTTTTACCAACTTCAATCCATATTTTAAATATACTTTTAAATTTCTGTAATGAATTACATAATTACGTTTTGGATACAAGGTAAGCAGTAATTTTTCATTTTGGAATCAGGCGTGGGTGGAACCATATGTTCGGGTGCCAGCGGTAGATCACTGTGACTCTCATGTAATTCTATAGGATAGTCTAAATCACACTCGACTATATACCCAATTTCCGAATCATCAGGATGGTTTATTAAATCTAAACTTTCAAAATTAGCTTCATCAACAAAAGAAAAATCGCCAAATGGTAGAAATTCTGACATGGCGGCTCCATATAAATTATTCACGTCGTAGTACATTAAATACACACTTTCGGAGGTGGGATCAAATTTTTCCCCCATGTACTTATTGTTAGCTTTAGCATACCGATTTGAACATTGAGCTACACCACCTCTAATCCCTCTCTCAATAAACATTAGCATATCAATGTCTGTAAATAATTCTAACTTTACTTGTGTAATTTTAAGCATAGCATCGAATGCTAAACCGGGAGCTGTATAATAGTGCAGAGGATCAAGGTCGTAAGTACTTAAACAAGTTTGCCTAAAGTTTTCGAAAATATTCTAAAAGTAGAACGTCTGTTTTTAAATACAAATCTGAGTACTCCCTAACGATTTAATTAAATTTGTTCCAAACGTTAACCGCATGCGCAAAACTCTCATCACTGATTCCCTCATTATTAAGATGACTGAAAATGCTTCTTTAGGAGGGAGCGTGGTCTCATTCAATTTATCCCACGTATCAATATACTCATAAGGAAACACACCTTTGCGAACTACTAGAGAAAATTCCTCCTCATTGTTGCAACTAGCGCGGGAAATAATTTTTTTACTATCCTCCAAATACTCTGACAACTTTTCAATACTACTACTCATAAATCTGAAAGAGTCAATAAATCTAAACTTAATTTTGGTGCCTTCCATTACCTTCGTGAAAGAGATATATCTTTCTTTGTTTATGGGTAGCAGTGAAATCAAACCGGGAACACTAGCCAATTCTCTAATGATGAAATGGAATCATAACCTGAAAATTATGGAACACAACTGGCAGAATGTAATCTGTTAGTTTAGGTTACACGCCTTGCGCTGCCCCCGAAATGCTCCCGTAAGATGGTTATGGTTCTAACTTTTATATCAGAATTAGTAAATGGTTTCCGACAAATGTGACAAACGTGGCGCTTTCAAATTGCTCAACCTGACTGAGACTTAAAGTACCCATTGGAATAATTTGATTGATTATTTCGGTAGCCCAATGTGCAATACTTTGAAGCTCGTTAACAAACCATTGAATGCAATCCTTTCCTCTATAAAGTAAATCGGGATAAAGAATCATCATATGAACACTTCAAATAGTAAGCAATGCTGAAAGGTGTGTGTTTGGAGTGAAATAGAGTATTACCTTCGATACCATTTGCACACTTTCTAAAATACTTTCTAAATCGCATAAATGACAAATGGCACCTTTTCTTGGAATGCAAAATTTTGAACTGTAAATTCATTTCCGCTTCGGTAGGCAGCCTAGTAGAGCATTGATTAAGTTGACTGCAAATTTTAAATGTTTTTAAAGAACGTCGAAAAAATGTTCAAACACGGTAACAAATTCTTTCTTCCATGCTTTGATATCTGTTTTGAAAATAAAGCTGACAATTTTTAATCCATTGAAAATGTATCATCCGCGGTCAAAAGTATTAAAAGATTTATGGGTTCTTATCGCTTTGCTGATTACTCAATACAAAGGTGCAACTTTTTACCATTTATCAGTACAAATTAATTGCGAGGTTGTTTAGTTTCTCAAATTTTTTACATCATCCAGCTGAATGGGGAAGTGAATTGAATCAAAATTCAAAACCTCTAGAAAATGAGGATACTAGAAGTTCGGTCTGATTTTGTGAAGCAGGATATAATGCCGAAACAACGGCCCACAGGAAGCAAAACTCATCGTTATTTTTAACATTAACAACAGCGTGTTTTACTGCTATGAAAGGAACTTTAACATAGGTTGAATAACCGCCTTTAAATGGGAATAGCTATTAATATTTACTTTTAAATGTAAACTTCATGTACTGCCCAACCGGAATCCCTTTCGGAAAACTCCTCTAATTTTATCCGTAACTTATCATACACGTTTTCATTGTACCAGACACGTTATTGGTTGAAATATCAATAACGCAATTTTTGTGGCAAAAGTCTTCAACTCAATACTATGATTTTGGGGTTGCATGAAATTGCAGCCTAAGACCACATTTACCTTTAGCATAGATTGCCTTAACATTAATTTCACCTTACGTGCAAAACTATTATATGCGTTTAGTAAAAATATCAAAGGGTCCTTAATGTTTGACATATTGATTATAATTCCTGTAAGCACCTACCATTAAAACATGAGTCTAGGGGTACCAACGTAATTTATGCATACCTTTTTATTGACAATTCCCTACCAACCTTCTCTGAAGCGTTCTTTAACCGTCTCAATCTAACCAATAGCACTTGAGCAATGCTAAATTGCTCTCAAGTTAACAAGCTTTCATTGGTCTCAAATAAATTTTATGTTTAATTATATCTTGCAATAGCTTGATATTGGTGTTAACTATACGGATGTGCCTGGCAAATTCCTTTTTGTTTTCAATGGAACAATGCGCTTTGTTAAATTAACCATCTCCACTACTTGGCATACTCATACTAGCAATAGAAGCAAACACGTAACAATGAACTTTTAACAAATTGTCTTCAAACGGTTCTAGTCACTTTAAAAATATGATGCAAATGGTGAGTACTCTTTACGTTTAACAAATTGCCTCGGTTTACAATAAAACTTAGGTTGTAAAAATATGATGCACACATTGATTAATAATAGTTGCTTTTTACTTTAGGTAATTTGTTGTTGTGAGATTGTAATGTATCGACTGCGTGGACTGTTCTTTATCTACTTATATAGAGATAAGATCTAAGGTGGAAAGTTCATCATTTTCAAAGCTGACTCAACAATGAATCGTTTTGTTCTTTTACCAAAATTTGCATAGACTTTGAAGGTCGTCTTTGTTCTTGATTTCTAGAATTGAGATAACAATTTATTTTTATAACTCGACCAAAGAATGAATCGCTTTTGTTCTTTTACCTTGAAAATTGTAAGCATAGACTTTGAAGCGTTGAACAATTCTTTATTCTTGATTTCTCAGAATTTTGAATATGACTCAAAAAAATAGATCGTTTTTTTCACCTTGAAAATTGTAAGCATAGACTTTGAACAATGGGTTTTTTGATTTCCAAAGAAGTGTATTTAACAATCTATTTTCAACCTGAAAATGGAATGTCTTTGTTCTTACCTTGAAAATTGTAAATAGACTTTGAAGCGTCGTCTTTGTTCTTGATTTTCAGAATTGAGATAACAATTATTTTTAACTCGACCAAAGAATGAATCGCTTTTGTTCTTTTACCTTGAAAATTGTAAGCATAGACTTTGAAGCGTTGAACAATACATTATCTTTTTTCTTGATTTTCAGAATTTTTAGAAGCTATGACTAAAACAATAGATCGTCTTTGTTTACACCTTGAAAATTGTGTAGACTTTGAACAATGGGCCCTTTTATTTCTAGAATTGAGGATTTAACAATCTATTTTCAACCTGAACAATAATGTCTTTGTTTTCCCTTGAAAATTGTAAGCATAGACTTTGAAGGTCGTCTTTGTTCTTGATTTCTCAGAATTGAGATAACAATTTATTTTATAACTCGACCAGAAGAATGAATCCTTTTGTTCTTTTACCTTGAAAATTGTCATAGACTTTGAAGCGTTGAACAATCATTATCTTTTTCTTGATTTCAGAATTTTGAAGCTATGACTCAGCCAAAACAATAGATCGTCTTTGCTCTTACACCTTGAAAATTGTAAGCATAGACTTTGAACAATGGGCCCCATTTCCTGGAATTGAGATGGAACCTCGACCTGAACAATAGATTTTAAACTTGAAACAGCTACCTGTTTTAAACGGTGTTTTAAACGGCTACCTGTTTAGGAAACGGCTACCTGTTTTTAGGAAATACCTGTTTTGGAAACGGCTACCTGTTTTGAAACGACTACCTGTTTAAATGGCCAGTTTAGGGGCTTTTGAAACATGCATCAGGGCTCTTGATTTCCAGAATTGAGATGAATGGATCGTCTTTGCAGATGTGACCTTATAAGCATAACTTTAAACGTGACAATGGATTGCCTTTGTTCTTGAAAGAGATGTATTTAGATAACAATCTATTTTATAAATCAACCAGAACAATGAATCGTCTTTTTCATTTACCTTGAAAATTATCACAGACTTATTTCTCAGAATTGAGATAACAATTTATTTTTATAACTCGACCAGAAGAATGATCTTTTACCTTGAAAATTGTAAGCATAGACTTTGAATTGATAATACATCCCTTCATTCTTGATTTCCAGAATTGAGATAACAATTTATTTTATAACTCGACCAAAGAATGAATCGTTTTTTCTTTTACCTTGAAAATTAAGCATAGACTTTGAATTGATAATCATCGCCTTTTCTTGATTTCCTAGAATTGAGATAACAATTTATTTTTATAACTCGACCAGAAGAATGAATCGCTTTTGTTCTTTTTGAAAATTAGCATAGACTTTGAACAATGCATCGCCTTTTATTGATTTCCTAGAATTGAGATAACAATCTATTTTTAGAATAATGGAACAATAGATAGTCTTTGTTCATTCATGTGACCTTGAAAGCATAGACTTTGTACAATGCATCGTCTTTGTTCTTGATTTCCTAGAATGACTCAGCCAAAACAATAGATCGTCTTTTTCTCTGACCTTGAAAGCATAGACTTTAAACAATGGGCCACTTTGTTTCTCAGAATAGGGCGGCCTCGAAACATGCATAGACTTGCTTGAGGGCAATGACCTTCAGGACAATCAACAATCTAGTAACTTTTCTAGTGACCTTGAAGGACTCTTGCAAGCATGACCTTGAAGAGGCGGGGTCACACACCTGTGGTCTACCCCTTGAAATAGGCAATGTTACCGACCTTGAAATCTAGTAACTTTTCTGGTGACTTTTTCCTAGATCTGGTGACAAATCTAGTGACAAAAGTGGGACAGAAGTGCGGTAGCTATACTACTTCGCTACACCAGACGGAGCCACATATCAGTTCCGGGTCATGCCTTTTGGACTAAAAACGCGCCACCTTTCAAAACTGATGACCCAGGACGTCCTGGCTATTTACGAGTTTGTGCTCGTCTGCCTGGACGATATAATCGTATATTCACACCTGGCGACCACCTTCGGTTGGTACTAGAGCGACTACAGCAGCATAACCTACGCTGAGTCTCGACAAATGTCAGTTCTAACCGCTCTCAACCACCTGGGCCAGCATCACCGTCGACGGCAACAAGCCCCGTCCTGAAACATCGAAGCCTTGCGAGCCGCCGAGACTAAGGTAAGAAGCAGCTTCGCACTTCCTAGGGCTGAACAACTGGGTACGTGACTACGTTTGACTGCGCCTCGCTCAGGCACAGCTCAACGACATACTGAAGTCACAACGCTTCAACTGGACTAAAGAAGCGGAAGCTGCTTCAGGCACTGAAAGACGCCATGACGAAGCCACTGCACTAGCCGACCTGATTTTTCTCTACTTCACGCTGCAGACCGACGCCAGCGGCAAATGGCAGCCGTCCTCTACCAAGAGCCGGAACCAGGCCAACGACGGATCATTGGCTACGCCAGCGCCAAGATATCCGCCACGACTCGGTACCACGTAAACGAGCAAGAATGCCTCGCGGTGATATGGGCAATCAAAATATCCGTCCGTATCTGGAAGATCGCCGCTTCACGGTAAGGACCGACAGTCCTTTGGCTGCATCAGACCAAAGATTGCCGTAGCAAACTTACGCGCTGGGCGCTGCTACTGCAAAATTCAGCTTTGATGTGGTGCACTGCGGGCAAGGACAACGAGCTTCGATCACTTATCTCGACATCCCTCAGCCAATAAGCACCGAAGTTACGAGCTTAGACCGACTGTTACCACCACCACCACCAGACCAAACGACGAACGCTCGCCCTCATCACCGCGGCCGACCTAGCAGAACGGGTTAGAGAACCAGAGACAGAATGGCAAACGCAACCTCGTCACACCTGAAACAGTTCAACAAGATGTGACTACGCCGGGGAACACCGTATCCTCAGAATACGAGGTAGCCGACGGTCACCATTACCGACGTAGCGAACGCAGGCCGTACTACTGTTTCCGACGCCCAGAAATCCGTCATGTACGCATACCACGATGACCACCGAGGGCACCCAGGCGCCAGGAGACCACGAGCCTATCACAAAGATACTTTGGAAACTCGAAACGTCAATACGGGACTACGTCCGTGCCTGCTGTATTGCAGCAGTCAAGCGGGGACCACATCAGGACGCCACCGTCCGGCCACGACAACCATGCACCTGGGAAGCCGTGTCCGTAGACTTGATTACACCACCACGCACGAGACACAGGCAGCTATTAATAGTGACCGACCTGTACAGCGCGTGGGTCGAAGCATTCCCTAGGCAAGCCACACAGCGGTAATTACTAACCGCCTGGAAAAGTCTTCGGCAGATATGGGTTAGCCATCATAACTGATAACGGGTCAATTCACCTCCGCCACGTGGGACACGGTAGAAGTGGGGATGTCTTCATTGGACTACGCCTATCCTCAGCCAAGTGAACGGCGCAACAGGAAATTAAGAAAGGGCTCGAATCCAACCGAGGACGAGATCCAAAAACATGGAATAGGATCTTACATTGTGATCTTCAACTACGAACACGACGTAACGCCGCCGCCGGCATGACGTCCATGGCCATCTAGGGTACAATTATTGAAACCTATGGATGCGTAACAACGAACGGAGTAGAGAACCTAGGAACAGTGAAGCATACGTTCTCACCGACATCAGCTCAGTATCGTTGTACGCCAAATACGTGGCCGGACCCAGTACAAGGACGGCGACCGGGTACTAGAGAAACCATAAGCCAAGTCGGGCAACTTGAGAGGAAGTGGAATGCCTCACACCGTGTAGCCAGCATCACAAGCGCCTATTTAACGCTGCCGGATTGCAAGTCCACATTCACGATCTTCGTAGCAATGACAGGAGGAGGCCATCGCAACCACAAACAAGCTCAACGACACGCCAGAGCACGAGCCACCGCACCACCAGACCATCAGTATGTTGCCGCCGCCAAGCAATAGTGCGCCGTAGACGTAACGTCTTGAGCGGGAAATTGTTACGCTACGCTATAGGCGGAGCTTAGCGTGACTTATCGCATTCCATTGTTCAAATCCTTTATAAGCAGCAGCAAAATCCTACAGCGTCAGTCGAATATTGCGCTTCGACCCAAAACAAGCTTTAGTTGTAGTAGTCTCCATTCTACCTAGCGGGCCGCTGAGACTGGCGGTTTGGCTTAGCTTCATAACTTCCTGCGTGTAGTAATTTAGTTTGCTACCCAAAGGCCATCGGTATCACCATGACAACACTTCCTTCGGGTGTGTAATTTCGGTTGCTACCAAAGGCCATCCGTATCATCACACACTTCCTTGTGTAGTAACTGGTTCCTAAAAGGCCATCCGATTCGCCACCACCAGGATAGGCAGGTTGAGACCTGGTGCGATCCGTAGTCGTAGTGGTTTCCATAGACATTATTAGTTATTAGTTCGCACGGACGATTGACTTAGTTAGGGTTTGTATTATTATTCTTGTATTATGTTGTTCTTTAGTTTTAATTAGGACTTGCATTGTATTCATTATTATTAGCGTAGGGATTTGTATTATATTCATTATTATTAGTTAGGGCTTGTTTTATATTATTGCTGTACATTTATTTATTCATTATTAGTTAGGGCTTGTTCTACATTCTTGTAACACTTATTTATTCGCCTGTACTTGTGATTGAGTGTATTCAATACACAACTACTTTTGTCTTGTGTTTACAATAGGGTATTTGTACTATATTTATTGAACAACCTAGTGATATAACAATTATTAGACTTCTTAGTGTTTCTTGGTGTTCAAACTAAAGGTAGTGTTGTGTTTTGTTTTATTCGGAGTGCGCGTCCGTGTAACAGTATCTAAAGAAGGTGGGTCCATCGGACCCACACTGTCCGGTTGCGTTACTAAAAATACTTGCCCGGATAAGAGTTAACTGGGTTACTAGTATAATTCAACAATAATAAGGTCTCTTTGTTTCGCGAGAAATCGTCTACAATTAATATAATTAATTACAAATGGATCGAACCTTCCTGTAGATTAAAGATTAAAACTGCTCTTACTTCATTTTTGCTTATCTTTAACTCTTATCCGGGCAACTGGGGTGCAACGGGCCCACGAAGTGTCACAAACGGATATATTTCGGTTAATATTTAATTTTTGACACAATGCCGTTGTGGTTTCCAAGGAAATATTATTAATCAAGTTTTCCTTTAGTCAAAGTTGTTAAACTTGTTTTACTTTTCAATAAATAATTATCGTTATATAAAACTTACGTAACCGGGCAAAGCGAGTCCAATGCACCCTCGCGTGGTGGTTACAATTGGTGCATCACATGTGAACGATATTTTCATAATTGATTAGGTATTTACCAGATTCATTAGTATGTTTGAGAGTTACTTTGTTTTCAAGGCTAATTGTTATGAAAAATTTAATTAGTATGAATTGTTTAATCTAAGTCATTTGGCAGTTAGATAATGTTCAAGTTATTCTTTTAGTAACTACCTACTTATGGATCATGAGTAATTTGCTATTAGTGGTGAATTTAGAATACCTATTTATAATTATATTTTATTCAAGAATTTGGATTTTATTTTCAAAGATTGTAATTAGTCTGGAATGTTTGTTATTGGCAAAGATAAAGGTTATAGTTGAATAGTAATTTTGTATCCTTCTCTTGATTTATGTATATATATATATATATATATATATATATATATATATATATATATATATATATATATATATATATATATATATATATCTTCTGCAGCTATTTACAAGTATAGTACAGCTCACAAACATACAAAAGTACACAGTGGTATCGTACCAAGAATTGCTATCTTAAAATCCAGAAATAAAATTCCGTCCTAGAAGCAGATAGTGTTAACATATACTTAATGTAAGTTTTCTGTTTTACATTAAATTTTCCCTCACCATCAAAGTGAACCCTGAAGTGAATCTTAGGGATTCACTTAAAATTATCCTGCGTTCCTGAAGGTGTAAATACCTACGCCACTTGTGAGGATTGATTTTCAATAAAACAAACTCTCTTGTTTGTCTTTGTTGAAGACCCTCCATGTTACACTTTCAAAGTGGATCAAACCCGCGTATTTTCCGCATGAACCGTTCTGAATAAATTTTATCAATTAAAAAGAAACCCAGTCTTTGATGCCGCCAGTAAATTTTAAGGAACACCTCATGCACGTTTCCAGTATTGAGATATACAGTAAGATTAGTTTAATAGTAAGTGGAAAAGCTGCAGTAATTTACAAGCTAAACGTTTACCGTTCTAAATATTTATTATAAGCAGAACTGAATTCGCTTCATTTTTGAAAGGTGAATCGTCAAACTCTCTAAAGTATGATTATATTAGTATTTTGGACTAATTATACATATTGTATATAGTTCGGTAATTACTGAATTAGCATTTCTAAGTTCAGACCGACCTGAAACTAATAGTACATAGCTTTACTCTGTATATATTAAACCTAAGATAATATTGAGAGAAACGTCCTTTTAGAAATATAAAGGTAGAAATTAAATAAGTCATCGTGTGTTTTACACGTATTGGCAAAACGGTTACCTAAGAATTGTTTTCACTGAGAGCTCTCCGGAAAATGAATACTATTTTTCCAGCAACCTTCCCAGGCCAGATGAAAGGTAATGTTCGCCTTTGAGTACATTCTACTCAGAAACGTCCAGACTAGAATATTTCAAATTTCATTTGTTTAGTGAATTTTATTTATTGGAAGACTCGGTTATGCTATATAGCAATTTTGTAGCATAAACTTTTGATAGCCGTATTTTCATTTCGTTTAAAAGTTAAAATTCGTTTAATTTATATTTTTGTAAGTGTATAATTCAGCTTATATATGTCTTAAGCCTTTTTGCTATTGTAAGGATGCCCAGCGATTCTAAGTGACGCCTGCATCCTTTCATAAATTAGCTTAGAAGTAATTAATTTATTAACAGAGCGTATATTTAATGAATTTATTGCACGGGCTTCTCAACTCCTAAGGCTGAATACGGATCTCGGTTGAAGCGGAATGCATCGAGTCTTTTTGAGTCAATGCTGAGTTTTCACAATTTTCAAGCGGGTGCACCCGTTAACCTCAACTTGAGCACTCCACAGGGTGGTTTAAGATGCTCCTAAAATTACAGTGACTTCGGACAGGAGGGAAGTTTGGGGTATAGACGAATATCACAGTTTCTCTCTTTACGAACACGGGTTTTCACTAATGGGTGATGATAAATAATTTTTAATAAATACGACCAATATTTTACTTACATAGATTTTTTTTACAGACGGGTTTACTTTTATGGATAAACGCGTTTGGGAAGTTTCAGGGCCGAAATTTTAATATAAACAATGAATGCGCTCCCGAGTTGCTTTATTTACTATAAACGTAAACTCATTAAGATGTTTGTCGCAAAGGTGGTTGTTTTGGCAAAATTGCGTAATCATAGTATCTAAAA
Organism: Vesta saturnalis; assembly: GCA_036346205.1. NCBI lineage: Eukaryota > Metazoa > Arthropoda > Insecta > Coleoptera > Lampyridae > Vesta > Vesta saturnalis. The sequence goes on along the minus strand of JARFJB010000199.1, from coordinate 156,221 downwards.
CTCTATTTGTAGGTTATACAGGGTGAGCTTAGCCTATGTATCTATGCGAAACGGTGAATAATTCTCATACCTGAAAATAATTTTGTTAATCCTCTGCTATTACATGGAGTTTCGTGATCGGTTATAATTATTTGCGGTACACCGAATTTCACAACTATCTCGTCATATAAGACTTGACTTACTATGGCGACGGTTGAGTTTCTGATTGCTTTGGCGCAGACGCACTTTGTGAATCTTTCTTGGAATACCATTAAATATTGATGACCTTTTATTGAACCGGGTGGTCGATCAACTAACTCGGTGATTATGATATCCCATGGTGAACAATTTGGATACATATTCATTTCACCCGTGCCCAGCAGTCGGTAAATAATGATATTATTTCAGTTTTTGAATAGGGTCTCGTTGGAATGAATAATCTCCAAATTTCGATATATAACTCTCCTTTAAAAATATTTGCGTGAAAATGACGGTATAATTTATTTTCTTTAACGCGATAATCCGGAACAGCAACGGGAGGATTCTTTCTTCATTATTCTCTACCCGCAGTGGATTTAGTGGGTTTATCAGCTATGTATTTAGTGTTCCTTTTCGGTACTTAATTACATAATCATATCACTGTAAATATAGTTCCCATATATCCAAACTATCAAAGGGTAATTTAATTTAGTTTAGTTACTTGAGTGACTGATGACAGGTTAAAATTTTGAAACGGCAGCCTTTCTTAGTAAGAGAATATTTTGTTTCGCCTAAATTTAGCGTTCTGTTGGTATTCATTATTATTCTTTCCTTATATTCAGTTGAGTTTATGCGGTTCCTAGGCCTACTTGGGCAGCATCGATTTGCAAAATAAAAGGACAATTGAAATTGATGCAGTTTGAATTGGAGCATTGGTAAGGGCGGTCTTTGTTGGATAAAAGCGGTTTCTGGTTTATCTTTCCAATGAGAAGGAACATTTTTATGTAATAATTTGATTAATGGTGCTACTATTTTGGTAAACCCTTCAACAAAATGGTGAAACCACGAACACATACTTAATTCTTGTTTCAGTGTTTTCATATTTTGCGGTTGTGCTGTTCGTTGAATAGGAGCAATTTTGTCGAGATCGGTTTGGGTTCCCCCGTTACGGTAAAATTATCACTTTACGAGATTAATTTTTAAATTTCCTAGTCATACACGACAGGAAACACTTCTTAAATTATTTAAATATGTATAGTAGGTTTCTCCTAAGACGATAATATCGTCCAGGTATGCAAGAACATGAGTCCAGATCTGGGCCGACGATTCGATCTACTTCGATGTAGGGTATTGTTTATAAACTCACTATGGTACGCATTTTTAACGGAAATCTCTTTTTTTTTCGGAAATCTACAAAATCTCGGTGTTCCGTCTTATTTTTTTTTTTACTAGTACGATGAGAGATTAATACGAACTGTCTGAGGGTTATACAATAGTTTCTGTTAGAATGGGTCTAATTCAACGTGCATTAAACATAGCATTTTCAGATCTAACGGTCAGTATTTGTGTATTATCGCTTTATAAACGGATTTCACGTACAATTTTTTTATAGTACCTTTTACTGTACCAAATTAGGTAAATTCGTTATCTAAAACTGAATTTAATTACGTAAGTTTGGTATCGGTTAGCACACATAAGGGTTAGTACTGAATATAAGATATTGGCATAGTCTCCCGTTCTACTCGCGTACAATTTTATTTTATAAAAATAAATTCGCTGATTTCATTTAAGTACAAATAAAATTTGGATAATATCCATCGTTAATAATACTTCATATTCCAAAGTTGGGACATGATGAACTAGATGTCGCACTATGGTATTTAATATTTTAAATTCAAACCTAATCTCTACGGCAGTGTCCAAATATATCGCACGCCGACATTCTAGTTCATTAATATGAGCCTAACTACTGGGAGATAATTTAGTTTCGGAGCTATTTTAATTATGGGGACGGTATGTGCTCATTAAATTTTGATGGTGCTTATTCTGAAAGTGTATTTAACCCTCGTCCACAGCACTACTGAATTATGAGGTATTGGCGAACTAAGATTACAATTATATATCCATCAATAAAATTCATTTTATTTGAATTGCCCTGAAGATTAGATTATTTGGTTTGGTTACGAACATGTGAATTGTGTGGTTGGCTATTTACAATAAATTTCCCATCAGTCTGATTTAATTTTACATTACTGCAATAGTGATTTTAAGTCCTATAGTTTTCATTAGATAAACACCTTTCACCATGATTACAATAATAAAAGTACTTAACGCTTGGGTTTTCAAATGGTGTATTTTTATATTTATATTACGAAAAAGATGAAAACACAAATACTAGCATGCTATTAATATAACAGTTTGGTAAACGTGTAAAGCCAACCATGGAATCGAATTTTATTAAAGAATAACTTGATCCTTAATAAATTTAAATATTAAACTGCCTTGAAAGTAACAAATCAGATAACAGCCTCTACGGTTAAAGGTTGAGAGTGAAAACCATCGTAATCAAAGAGTAAACTTAAGGTTATGTAATTAAAGTATGGTGTAAAGGTAAAGTTGTGAAAGACTTTAACTTGAAGTTAATAAAGCTATTCACAAATAGAAACTTGACATACCAATTAAAGATCAAGTCAAATCTAACAAAAAAAAAACGGTTTTTTGTTAACAATTGTAATTGTTATTTTACAGTGAAAATACAATGTTGTGCAACTACATATATTAAAATATTTTAGTGCTGTGCTAACTTAACATATAATTCGTAAATTATTTACTTCAAAATCTAGGAAAAGACCAAAAGCTAAAATTAAAATTAAGGCGTATTATTGTGCCTTTTTTACTATAAGATGAAAAAACCGAAATAGTAAGATGTTTATATATCACAATAGCTTCAAGTAGTAAACGAACGTAATAATGAGCTTGTCTTTGCAATATTTCTATACCATCAAATTCAACGTCATGATTTAAATTATTTAAAGCATGTTTAACTGCTGCATATTTCTATAATTGACTTAATCTACAAAATCTCACAGGTTCCTTACGTTTTGTGATCCCAATGTATACTTTCCCACAAGAGCAAGATAACTTATGCAATCCGTATGATGATAATGGGTTTGACCAAGACTAGGTGACCTTAAATATTAAATTTCTCTGGTAAGGTTAAAAAACAGTGCAAATGCTATGATTAATTAGGAATTTTTCAAATCTATCTGTAACATCTGTTATAAAGGGAAGAAAATCAGTACCAACATTAAGCACTAGTTTTCCTGTATGGTTACGTCTAGCAGGTGCAATAACAGTATTAATATCTTTAAGAGAATATCCATTAGCTTGTAGTTATTTTATTAAATATTTATATTTATCTCTCAAAAATGTAGGATCACAAATGCGTTTTGCTCGATCCACTAAAGATTTAATTACTCCAATTTTTGACGTGGATAGTGGTTTATTAATCTATGAAGGTGTTGATCGGTGTGTCGGCTTTGGGTAAACCTGAAAACGTAGTGAATCATTCGTTTTAGATATTAGGATGTCAAAAAATGGTAAGCTTTAATAAGTTTCCTTCTCCATGGTAAAATAGATACTTGAATACATACCATTTATAAAATTAAAAATATATGTAGTGTTCCTTCTCCATGTCTCTTAGTCCTGTTGTGGCTAATTTTGAAATGGACAAGTTTGAAACGTTAGTGTTATAAAATGCACCTACAAAAAACCATTAGTTTGCTATAGATATGTAGGTGACACATTTGTTATTTGGAGACATGGAGAATATACGTTTATAAATTACTCTATCTAGACGTAACCATAAAGAAAAAGTAGTGCTCAATGTTGGTACTGATTTTCTTCCTTTTATAACAAATGTTACGGATAGAGTTGAAAAAATCTTAATTAATCATGACATTAGGTCTGTTTTTAAACCTACAAGGAAATTTCAAGAACATTTAAGGTCATCTAAGAGTATTTCAAAGCCGTTATTGTCTCACAGACTGTATCAGTTATCTTGTTCTTGTAGAAGAGTGTACAATGGAACCACAGAACGTAGCCTTGGTAAAAGACGTAAAGAACATATGAAAGTTTGTAGATTAGGTCAGCGAGAGAAGTTTGCCGTAACTGAGCATGCTTTAAATAACTTAAATCATGACATTTAATTTGATAATATAAAAATATCGTCAAGACAAACTCATTATTATGTTTGTTTACAACATGAAGCTATTGAGATATATAAGCATATGTCTATTTTGGTATGTCTAGGTTTTTTGCTGTTTTTTCATAGACCTTGAAGTAAAAAATTTACTAAGTATACGTTATCTAGTTTACTAGATGTATTGAATAGAGAAATTTAATTTATTTTCCAGGAACTTTCAACGAAAAAGATCCATAATATGATTTCGGACACAATTGATAGAATAATCGAAAGAGTTATTGATTCTGCATTATTTAATAAAACTCGAAAACAAATAAATAAGTGTGATCATTTGAATAAATACATAGAACGTAATGTTGAACCACTTCAAACTGTACACAATTTAACCGGCAGATCCATTGACAAAGATGCAACTGCAATTTCACAAGAAGGTAACAATTATGCAATTACCCCTAAAACAATTCCTGTTGTAGATATTGTAACTAATATAGAAGCAGCTTTTCAACTCAACAAAATAAAGCAGTTAATCTCAAGCTAGATGTGATAAACATTCTTAGAAGGAACAACATTTCTAAACCAAACATTATCTTTATCCAATTAAAAGCTTTATCCGAGCTCAAGAAGAACTCAAACATTTTCGTACTTCTAGCCTATAAAGGTAATTCCACTGTAATTGTTAACCGTACATATTACCATCAACGCATGCTTACACTTATAAATAGCCCTGAATATATAAAGAGCAGAACAGATCCAACTACTTGCTTGAAAAAGAAGACTAAACACATTATCAATTCAACATCTATCGATAATAACATTAAAAAATCTATAATTCCAAGGAAAAAAGCTCCAGAATACACAAAATGTATGGTCTTCCTAAAGTACACAAAGGAGATACACCTACACATGAGCTATCTCGCTAGTTAGCCAGAATATTACAACCTATTTGTGAAAATTCAAAATCTTATATAAAGAATTCTTTGGACTTTTCAACCAAGCTCAAACAAATAGTATTTAGTTCCCAAGATGTTCTAGTTAGTTTTGATGTTACTTCTTTGTTGATTAAAGTTCCGATTAATGATACGATTGAAATTCTCCAAAACAAACATAATATTGATGGTGATATTACAAAACTTACATGGCATTTCATGAACTCTACTTATTCTATGTACAATAATGAACTTTACAAACAAATAAAAGGTGCGCCGATGGGTTCTCCACTTTCTCCTACATTTGATAATATCTACATGGATGATTTTGAATAACGAGGAATCACTACTGCTGACCTAAACCAAAATAAGAAACTATCAAGGTAGTTTCGATAACACGGTTTATAGAAAAGATACCCACCACTAATCGTTATCTCAATGCCAAACCCAATCGCAATCCAATACAACTCAACGCTGTAGTTGAAACACTATGTATAAGATCACTTTGGTTAACAGATGAAAAGCATCGACCGGGATAATTACAAAACCTTGTTTCAATTTTACTAAAAAATGGTTATAGTTCAACTAAAATTAATAAAATATTAAACAAGCAACAAACACAGCGTACAGTTCACATTAATCAAACTGGAAACCATAATAGTAAGCATGTTACCTTATATAAAAGGTGTCACAGATAAAATTGAAAGAGAATTTCCAAAAAATGAGTTCAAAGTCGTTTTCAAGCAAATAGAAGAATTTCTGTACCAGCACAAGAACATAACCTATTGATTAGACAAAAAGCTCTATCATCTGGACATAAAATTAACATTGATGGAATTGAATTGCTTGCTCCAGGAAACACACTACAAAAAGGAATAATCAGAAAGCCATTGAAATAGAGAGACGACCTCACTCACTAAACAAAAGGGATGGCGGCCAACGACTACCACATATATAGAAACCTCTTATACGAAGCATAACACTCGCTCCTTTTAATAAGCCGTCACAAATGACACGGAGAGGATCAAGAAGAGTTAAATGAATGCATATATATATATATATATATATATATATATATATATATATATATATATATATATATATATATATGGTAGAATATACATGTAATTTGACGAGATAACATGTGTCATAATGGAGTGCCAATGTTGGCTGAAGTGAAACGTAGTATTATTTACATTAGGCGGAAAACTTCACCCACAGAGACTGATATCTTCTAAATAATGAGTTATGCTACGGAGAAAGTATTGTTCAGGCTCCCTGCTCGGGAGCCAATTTAAGTGAGCATTGCAGCCGTTCAAATTGAAGCCTGCAGTCAAGCCTCACCGTTACACAAACTGAACTCGCTTGGTTGTAACTAATTTGTAAACAGAAAAACATACCTAATGTATTTGATTAATGTTTGATTAATATTTAAAGTTACACGGACTTCTAACCCCTAGGGCTGAATACGAATGTCGGTTGAAGGGATGGAAACGGAGTTCTTCGAGCGCCACCCCAGGAACAATACAGTCCATCTCATCTTTAGATCAATGTTGAACCTTGACGGCTTCCAAGCGCCAGGTGACCTCAGTGGAAGTCGACTTCAGGGCTCGATACGACCATTGAAATTGCTAAAACTACCTTGAACGCAAATGGTGGCTTGGGATATTGACCTTAAACGTGAATGGTGGCTTGGTATGTTGCTTCCCTCTTTACAGACACGGATTTTCAGTAAAAGTGATGATAACTATTGATTTTTAATAGAAACGAGTTTTGTAACTTAAGTGAATTCATAAAAATGAGTTTGTCTTAACAAAATTTCCATATTATCAAATTGAATGTCATGATTTAAATTATTTAAAGCTACCGCAGATTTCTCTGGTTGACCTAATCTACAAATATCATCTGTTCTTTACGTCTTGGATCAAAGCTATAATATTCAATGTCTTCCATTTTTTTGCTTAATTAAATAATTAGATTTCATGTTTGGTTTCATTATAGACCATTTAATATTTGTGATTTGTAGCAATAACAATATCATTGGATATTTATAGCTAATGAGAGGAATTATGGGGATCCTTACAATAAAATTTGCTTTAATGTATGAATTTCATAAATATTTATGTAAATTTTCGTTGTTTTGAAGTGTAAACATTTTATTTATCATGTTAAGGAATTTTCCAAATACATTGCCCTACATTAAACGTTTAGAAGTTTCATTGAACGTTACGGAAGAATAGATGTTAGAGCAGCTTTCTAACCAATTTCAGTTGAGATTTAAAAGGTAAAGTTCATTGAACTTATTCTGTTATTTAAATTTTTTTATAGGGATTGTACAATACATTTCTGCAACAAAGTGTAACTTATATTGAATTCACATGTTGTATAAATTACGAAGGGATTCAGAGCAAACACCTTCATTTTAATAATTTAAATATTTGTTTAAAAGTAATATGCGTTGAACGCAGATTCATCTAATGAAGGTAATATCTAAGTAAAGATACGAATTTAACTTTATCGAATATTCATTCTACCAGAAAAAGGGATCAAGAACGTGGAGGGAATTGAACTAAAGCAAACCAATCTGATGCGGGTACTACTTATTTAACGCTCTTTTGTAAAAGTACATTTGCAATACTGCAATCTAGATTTGCTAAAACCTCCACAAAGAAAATAGAATGTGAAAACGGTTTCGTAAGAAAAATTTTTACACTTAATTTGCTTTAGGATTTAGTATTGTTGAATTTAAAAATTAACTTTATTCTCACTTAACTTGTTTTTTAGTTAATTTAGGGAGATCTTATAATAACATCTAGGTTAACCCTTTTTAGTATTACATAAAAGTAAAGTAACGGCTAGAAAAAAAAAAATTGAAGTGCACATACACTCTCTCTTCCCTAGGAAGCTTTGCCTTTCCTAGCATAAATTGTGGATCGAATAGAGACATTTACTGGAAAGCACGAACCTCATTTTTAAAGTACTTAAAGACATGATGAATTTCATGATGTAGAGGTAGAATATCCTGATCACGTTTTCTTTAAAACAAAAGTGTTGGGTGTTTATGATTTATAAGAGCCTAGCTACTTTCGACAGATTAATACTATGAAATATAAATTAAATCTCAAAGCAACATAAATTATATAACTAAACTTACATTGTAGTTTAAGGTCTGAAACAAAAAAATTTTGCTAAACTGCATTTTACGGTTTGATAGTTTTCAGAAACTTTGTTTCAATATGTGTTATTACCACAAAAAAATAAATGTTGAACATTAATTGATACCTTGGGTGACAATATAAATTCATTAAAGTAACGTGTTTTTTTTTTGTAACAAGTTAAAAATGTTATAATTAAATTTATGGTGCGGATATTTTAAGCAGTAAAATTGGATTTCAGGTATTCAATTTCATTTTACTAGAATTCCATTTACTACAAATAACATAACTCTTTTTAATTATATCTCCAATGGCGTTGCACTATAGACTAGTTTGTCTTCTTTTTTGTTAGAATGTTGGTTACTTTCTACTGTTGAAACGCTAAATTATTGCTAGCAGTAGTGAAAGTTTTGAATTGTAATTACGGTTAGTAGAAGACAGGCACTATCCCCTCCACTTTTTTTACGTCACAAGCCCCGCCCCCTTTCACTTTTTTACACACCCACGTGGGAGACCATATTTTCCACCCTTATTTTTATTAGCTTACGTGTGGGACGTATTTTTTCACCCCTATTTTTTACACACCCCCGTGTGAGACCGTATTTTCTACCCTTTACTTTTTGGGAGGCACTTTTCAACCCTAATTGCTTTTACTCGCTTACGTATAGGACGTGTATTTTCACCCCTATTTTATGACAGCTCACGTGTAGGACGTGTTTTTCACCCTATTTTAGGGCCGCCGCGTGTGAGCACGTATTTCCCACCCTATGGGTCAACCCTAATTAGAGCCTTTTTTGCACATGCTCACGTGAGGGGCAGATGTAGGCCTTGGACTAGGTCTTGGGGCTGGGGGTGGACCTGGACTTCGACTTGGGATTGGTCTTAGGGTTATTTTTGATGGTATTAAAGTCCTTCTGGCTATATTAAGAACAGTGCCCCTGGAGGTTGCACACGCATACAGTGTTGGAAATTGCATCATTAATAAGATATTATTATCGATCCTATTGCTTTAAAATGGTCAAATGCTATTGGATAATCTTTTACCTATACGAGAAAACGTATTTTCTAATAAGGATGTAAGATAGCAGCTATGTTAAGGATTGATCTTGCGTGGGAGGATTTGAATGACAGTAAAATTTAATTATAGAACACTTATTTTTATTGCAAATGTCATAATTAAAAAATTCCCAGTGAGTTATAAAAAATATTACTGACATTCGGGTCTAATGAAACAAATTTTTATTAAGTTAATTAATTACATAACAGCAATAATGTCTTCTAAAACGAATATTAAAACATAGTTTACCTGCATTGAAATATGTTTAATATCCACCCGACCGTTAAAATGTTGAACGCCATAATATTTTTTAAAAAAACTTAATGCTTAGATGAGTTTTATAACTGTAATTAAAAATCTGTAAATAAATAAAGGCTTAACACCACACTTACCAGCTTTGTACTTAAAGAACGTTTTTGAGGCACTGCTTCACGAGTGATAGTCACTGCTTTTGTGCTGCATGTCGAACTAAAAAACAACTTTCTAGGTTGTGTAAAACTACCTATTGATTTCCCCTATAATTGGAGTGTAAATATACAAACAACCTTATTACCTTTATCACACTTTCTGCAATTCGTATTTACCTTTCTCTTAAAAATAAATCGGTTTGAAAAAATATTCATATTGTACATACGGACACACAAATTGTTTTACAAAAAACCATATTAAGAGTTTGGAAAGTTACATGTTTTAAATTCCACAACAATATGTAGTAAGAAATCACTGTTCATGTTTACTTTAGCTAATTACCGTGTAATTATATAACTCTGTTAAATATAATAGTCTAAAATTGATTACCAATATAAATGGTTAACATAATTTCTTTTAAAGAACACTAAATCATAAACTTATAACACGATTTTTAAAAACACACATGCTGAATTAAAAGAAAAAACAATGGGATTATTTTTGTTATTACAGGGCTCTTGATTAAAACAATTAAAGCACTAAAAAAATCTCTTTCATTTATCAGAATAGAATGGTTGTGTAACAGGCCTTAAACAATAACCTGATTATCTCATCATTTACAATTAAACATGTACTAAAATAGTTTTTTACAAAATCAAACATAGGTAAATTATGTAATCTAAAATGTAGAAACATTAAGGTATAAAGTCCACACACACCCGAATGATAGTCTTGTAGTATTGTTTTATTGTATACGAAGCATCTGGAATTCTTCTCTAGGAAACCTAAATGATATCCTAGCGGTGCTCGTCCAAAGGAATCAAAATACTCTCCGTTACCATTCTCGTCAATGTCGATAGCGGTCCAATGCTAACCTGGTTTGTTTGCAGGATCCGTGTTTACGATAATTGCACACGGTCGAGGTGCGTGTCTCGGTAGTTGATTAGAAGCACATACAAGCCGAAACACATTCTTCTTGTGGCTGGGGGTCGATTTCAAGCATCTCAACACTTGTACCGCATACATCTTTGGAATTGGTATGCGTCCAGTCTTGCAGTAGTAATGCGTTTTCTAGTGCACACATATGCTCAGTGATGTTATCGTTTAAGCAGCTATATGCTTTTGCTTCCCTTTTCAACTGTTTAATCGACGACAGCCAGTCTCCTCCAAGTTTACTATTGGTTTGTTAAGAAACCTTAAAAACTGTTGTTTTTCACTGCCCTTAACGTGAATTTTGTTAAATGGGCGCAACACTCTCATCAACTCCTCACGGAAATTGTTGTAATGTACATGACCCGACCACCATTTCAACCCATGATAATTATCCTCCATAAATTATATCTGTCGTGACATGGATCCTGATATACAGTAGCCTCGAGGTGGTTTTATTAGCATCAACGATAAACGACCGTGATCTGTAACCACAGCAATTTCTTTCGGTATGAATTCGTTGTTAACACCACTAAACCCTTGTACGTCCAAGTATGCGTCCTTCTTCTATCGGCTGCTGCTGTACACTGAAGCTTGCAGGTTAGAGCTACCACTTTTAACAGCTAAAATCCACAACCACATTCCGACGTTTATCGATCTCGATCACGTTATCGAATTCTGCATACACTATATAGTTAACGGTTACGGTGAGCGCTTCTTCAAACCCGACTTCCAGCCGAAGGGAGCCTTTTCTAACTAAATTCCAGCGCGTTCTAGCGTTGGCAGACAAGTCAGGTGTTAGGTCAAAGGCCATTAAACAGTAGTCGTTGGGGTAATCACTTCTCGATATATCGTTACCTTCACTCAAAAAATGGATACCCTATCAGAGAATAAGGTGTGGTACGCTCTTAGATATAAACCATTAGCTGTAAAGTCTGGTTGTAAGGCCTTCGAAGGAATTTGTTGCCCGTCAATATATAACGACATGTAACGGTATCGGCTCTATTTACATAGGTGCGCCCAATCAACGCGGTCATGGAATAGGGAACTGGTTAGGTGGTATATTTAGAAGTATAATACCGTTATTTAAGTCTGGCGCACAGGCTATTGGTAAAGAAGCTCTTAGAACGGGTGCTAATATTCTTGGTGACGTCATAGAGCATCGACCTATTAAGGATTCGTTTCCAGAAGGATTTCACGAGGCAGGTAGAAACCTTAAGCCTAAAGCCGACGAGAAAATCTATAAAATGATGGAGGGTTCGGGTTATAAAGAAGTACGTCTGACCGATAATAATCAGTCTCCACTGAGAGCTGTTGCTAAGAAGAAGCCTGCTTACGACGATATATTTTCAAGATAATGGCTTTTCTACATGCACAATCGTGTGAATGCATTAAGTCCGAATTGGATTTGTTCGCTTTACCATCGACGCAGACAAGTATCGGTGAATGGATATTTTACAAACCCTTATCAGCTCTGAGTGATGACGCCCCAATAGAATTTGTAGTCCCCGGAAATGGAACCGATTGTATAGATTTTAGCCAGACCATGCTGTACATTACAGCTCAAGTTCTAAAGCATGATGATTCAGCACTTACAGACGCTGATGTTGTAGCACCGGTAAACAATTGGATGCATTCGCTTTTCTTACAGGTGGAGGTTTACTTAACCCATTAAGACCTGACTAAATTTATGCTCTTAAAGCTTTTTGATTTCAAGATATTATACTCTCGAGACCCTATAATACAAAGATCTACTGTTACTTTTAAATTCGCGTGCTTAATTTTGGTAATACGAGGTGGTACCATATGGTACCACTAGGACTTCATAAGTTCATTTTACCTAAATTAAGATATTGGGTTAAAACCATTGCAGGGGTAAGTAAAAACGCTAAATAACGATTTAAAAAATGTTTTTATTACTTAAAACATTAAAATGATATTTACTGAATATCAAAACTGTAAAATGAAATTTACTGAACATTTTAAAATCACATTTACTAAACACTAAAACGTTAAAATTGAGTTGAAGTCTTTGGTTCTTCGTGGCTGGAAGCTGTCCTGCAAAAAAATCAGGTAAGTTGCATTGTATTTATTCTGCTTGTTCTTTACTTTTTAAAAGTTAACATTTATATTACCTTTTTAGCGTTTCTTTACATGAAAATCCACGTTACAGGTGGCGCACAGACCGACGTCGCACTTCATGCATTCGAACCGAGTTCGACTTAAGCAGGTTTCAAGAGCACAGCGACGCCGTTTGTTATCCGTTGGGATGAGAAGATGGTCTCGACCGTCGTAATGAATACCATCAGACACCCTGTAAGTAAACAAACGTAAGTCATTAGCTTTGTGGGTAAATTCGTAATATATGAAAAAAGGCGACGAAACTTTTTGAAAACGTACCTGTTATCTGTGGATGAACTGACTGAAACCGCTGGCCTCCTTAAGCCTTTTGGGGGGTTTTGATACCGCCGCAGGTGGACCAGAGCAATGTCCCGACGGAAGTCGAGCTGCGTCAGAGACGACCCTCCCTGTCTTACCAATGACCAGGCGTTGGTAATGCACACATCCATCAAGTACGTGAAGATAGGCCACCACCACTTTTTTCCGCGAATCCCACATCTGTACTAGTTGATGTTTTGGTCCATGCGATCCGTTCCACCCATGTGCTTGTTGTATTCTTTGGACGATTTACCATGATCTTCTTTTTTGCAGATGCAGAGTAGCGAGCAGCTTTTTCGATCGGTTGGACGCCGTGAACAGTAGACAAACCCGTAACAACAGCGTTGTCCTTCCACTTGACCACAACTATTTCTTCCTTTTCAGCCTGCGCGAATTGATAAGTGCCACGTGGTTGGCCATTCATTTTCTTCTTTTCTTCGATCGGAATGCTTTTTGGGAGTCTGTTTTCGCGAACTGTTCCCATCAACTCGTAACCTCTACTCTTCAGCTCAACTGCAAGCGGGATACTTGTGAATAGATTGTCGACATAAAATCTCATAGGCAGAGACTTGACTTCTCCGGGGATCTGAAGTCCTAGCGGTACCGTTCGGCACCAGCAGTGTTTCCAACTTCCCTACGCTAAGCCCGTAAAAGTTATGGTAAATATTATTGATACACAATAACAAGTGAGGCTTTAGGAATAAAATAAACACATTGAAACATTGGTGCAACTATAATTATAAAAAATCTGAGCTACTTACACTAAGCGGATGTCCATTGTTGCGAGCTCCAAACGTAAACACACTTCCGACTGACCGTACAGGTTTAATACTACAAGTGGAGAGGAATACGAGGTGGCGTGCGGACCGCTGCACTGTTGGGAACAAGAAAAGCACGCGTTGACCTCTCTCTGTCAGCGCGTTTGCCACCGGCGCGCGGAAATTTGAATGTGTAGAAAGTGGTACCATATGGGACCGCAAGGACTGAATGGGTTAAATCAGAAGATGGTATCACAACCAAACAACACCTACGCCTACCGTTCATATATCGAAACAATGCTAAATTATGGAAAGGAGGCCAAGAGTTCACATCTAGGATGTACCTTATGGCACAATGTTACAGCTGGACAGATGAATACACTGGGAAACGCTAATAACGGTTTCTCAAAACGTCAAGCACTTGCGGCTACCGGCAAACAGATAGAGATGATTGGTCAAATGCACTCGGATTTGTTTAATCAAGAAAAGCTTCTCATAAGTGGTGTTGAGTTAAAGAATAAATTTGTACGATCAAGAGATACCTTCAGCCTAATGGCGGCACTCGTTTCAAATTACAAAACGCTAATTATAGACGCTAGTTTACTGGTGAGACGTATGCGAATCAATCCCACTATTCTAATTGCGCACGCTAAAGCTTTAGAAACAACAGCCGCAAAATACCCCGTTACAAGGACCGACGTAAAAGTATTAACTATACCTGCAGGCATACAGCGAAAATCATTGGATAATGTTTTCCTGGGTCAGTCACCTAAACGATGTATCGTAGGCTTTGTAGCCTTCAACGGTGACTACCCCTCAGATCCGTTCAATTTTCATCACTGCAATATTAACTACATGTCGTTATATATTGACGGGCAACAAATTCCTTCGAAGGCCTTACAACCAGACTTTACAGCTAATGGTTTATATGTAAGAGCGTACCTCACCTTATTCTCTGGTAGGGGTATCCATTTTTTGAATGAAGATAACGATATATCGAGAAGTGTTTATCCCAACGGCTACTGTTTGATGACCTTTGACCAAACACCTGACTTGTCTGCAAACGCTAGCACGCACTGGAATTTAGTTAGAAACGGCTCCCTTCGGCTGGAAGTCGGGTTTGAAGAAGCGCTCACCGTAACCATTAACTGTTTAGTGTATGCAGAATTCGATAACATGATCGAGATCGATAAACGTCGGAATGTCGTTGAGAATTTTAGCTGTTAAAAGTGGTAGCTCTAACCTGCAAGCTTCAGTGTACAGCAGCAGCCGATAGAAGATGGACGCATACTTGGACGTACAAGGGTTTAGTGGTGTTAACAACGAATTCACACCGAAAGAAATTGCTGTGGTTACAGATCACGGTCGTTTATCGTTGATGCTAATAAAACCACCTCGAGGCTACTGTATATCAGGATCCATGTCACGACAGATATAATTTATGGAGGATAATTATCATGGGTTGAAATGGTGGTCGGGTCATGTACATTACAACAATTTCCGTGAGGAATTGATGAGAGTGTTGCGCCCATTTAACAAAATTCACGTTAAGGGCAGTGAAAACAACAGTTTTAAGGTTTCTTAACAAACCAATAGTAAACTTGGAGGAGACTGGTTGTCGTCGATTAAACAGTTGAAAAGGAAGCAAAAGCATATAGCTGCTTAAACGATAACATCACTGAGCATATGTGTGCACTAGAAAACGCATTACTACTGCAAGACTCGACGCATACAAATTCCAAAGATGTATGCGGTACAAGTGTTGAGATGCTTGAAATCGATCCCCAGCCACAAGAAGAATGTGTTTCGGCTTGTATGTGCTTCTAATCAACTACCGAGACACGCACCTCGACCGTGTGCAATTATCGTAAACACGGATCCTGCAAACAAACCAGGTCAGCATTGGACCGCTATCGACATTGACGAGAATGGTAACGAAGAGCATTTTGATGCCTTTGGACGAGCACCGCAGGATATCATTTACGTTTCGTAGAGAAGAATTCCAGATGCTTCGTATACAATAAAACAATACTACAAGACTATCATTCGGATGTGTGTGGACTTTATACCTTAATGTTTCTATATTTTAAATTACATAATTTACCTATGTTTGATTTTGTAAAAAACTATTTTAGTACATGTTTAATTGTAAATGATGAGATAATCAGGTTATTGTTTAAGGCCTGTTACACAACCATTCTATTCTGATAAATAAAGAGATTTTTAGTGCTTTAATTGTTTTAATCAAGAGCCCTGTAATACAAAAATAACCATTGTTTTTCTTTTAATTCAGCATGTGTGTTTTAAAATCGTGTTATAAGTTTATGATTTAGTGTTCTTTAAAAGAAATTATGTTAACCATTTATATTGGTAATCAATTTTAGACTATTATATTTAACAGAGTTATATAATTACACGGTAATTAGCTAAAGTAAACATGAACAGTGATTTATTACTACATATTGTTGTGGAATTTAAAACATGTAACTTTCAAACTCTTAATATGGTTTTTGTAAAACAATTTGTGTGTCCGTATGTACAATATGAATATTTTTCAAACCGATTTATTTTAAGAGAAAGGTAAATACGATTGCAGAAAGTGTGATAAAGGTAATAAGGTTGTTTGTATATTTACACTCTAATTATAGGAAATCAATAGGTAGTTTTACACAACCTAGAAAGTTGTTTTAGTTTGACATAGCACAAAAGCAGTGACTATCACTCGTGAAGCAGTGCCTCAAAAACGTTCTTTAAGTACAGAGCTGGCAAGTGTTGTGTTAACCCTTTATTTATTTACAGATTTTTAATTACAGTTATAAAACACATCTAAGAATTAAGTTTCTTTAAAAAATATTATGGCGTACAACATTTTAACGGTCGGATGAATATTAAACATATTTCAATGCAGGTAAACTATGCTTTAATATTCGCTTTAGAAGACAATATTGCTGTTATGTAATTAATTAACTTAATTAATATTTGTTTCATTAGACCCGAATGTGAGTAATATTTATTATAACTCACTGGGGATTTTTTAATTATGACATTTACAACAAAAATAAGTGTTCTATAAGTAAACTTTACTGTCATTCAAATCCTCCCACGCAAGATCAATCCTTAACACAGCTGCTATCTTACATCCTTATTAGAAAATACGTTTTCTCGTATAAGTAAAAGATCATCCAATAGCATTTGACCATTTTAAAGCAATAGGATCGATAATAGTATCTTATTAATTATGCAATTTCCAACATTGTATGCGTGTGCAACCTCCAGGAGCACTGTTCTTAATGTAGCCAGAAGGACCTTAATACCATCAAAAATAACCCTAATACGAACCCCAAGTCCAAGTCCAGGTCCACCCCCAGCTCCAAGACCTAGTCCAAGGCCTACATCTGCCCCTCACGTGAGCATGTGCAAAAAAAGGCTCTAATTAGGGTTGACCCATAGGGTGGAAAATACGTGCTCATACGCGGGCGGCGCCAAAATAGGGTAAAAAAACACGTCCTACACGTGATCTGTCATAAAATAGGGGTGAAAATACACGTCCTATACGTAAGCGAGTAAAAACAATTAGGGTTGAAAAGGGCCTCCCAAAAAGTAAAGGGTAGAAAATACGGATTCACACGGGGGTGTATAGAAAATAGGGGTGAAAAAATACGTCCCACACGTAAGCTAATAAAAATAAGGGTGGAAAATATGGTCTTCCACGTGGGTGTGTAAAAAAGTGAAAGGGGGCGGGGCTTGTGACGTAAAAAAAGTGGAGGGGATAGTGTCTGCCTTCTACTAAGGTTACAGCTAATCTGTTTGTTGTAAGTTTAAAGTAGTGCTTGTGGTGTCAGTTTTACTTCTGGAAGCGGCGAAAAATTTCCAGTACGGTGTTGATAAAGTTAAATCAGAACGAACAGCTAGTTGAATAAGCTTCATTGTCGTATATAGTATAGTGGTCGCACGAGGAATCTGATAATAGAAGTATTTTGGATTCGGTCTGGCACGGTAAATTTCGTGCGTGGCGCGCGTATCTTTATTCATTTTTGTCGCGAAAGGAACGGCTTAATATTGGATGTTTTGCTGAGATTAAAGCGAGGGTGTTGAACCCTTAGCTATCTCAGGTTTAACATTTGTTAAGAAATACTACTCCCAGGTGTGTAGACGGTGAAATAAACCACCTTGTCTATACATGTGGAACTTTTTCGAAAAGTTTGCGTAAGCATGTTTTTAAAACTATTACAACTTCAGCATGATATAACTTTGGACATGTCTCTTGCTAGCAGTGATAGTATTTAAGGATGAACAATGCGTAAACGTTCCAGAGGACTAAAAGCTTCAAGTAACGTGAAATACAAATTTAATTAAGGTGTAGCATGCACTCTCCATTTTTAATTAATTATTATTATTATTATCAAACCATTAAAATATCTAGAAAGTACAGAATAGATGTATAGTGTTAATTCTCAGTATGTCCTTTCAAAGTTGTACTGCGATCTTACATGTAACAGAAACAGGCCTATCTGCCAGGTGTATGCAACGGTCCACAATAAATAGTTACAAGCAGATACCTTTCCAGGCATACGTATATCGTAGTACATTAAGTATATGTAATGAAATAATTGGTTGCGCAACCAAAATTGTGCAAATTTACCTACACTCTGGTATATACCATTTATAGATTTAACCTATTCTCAATCAAATTAGAATATAGAAAATAATCACTAATGGTTAATCAAAATATCTTAAAAGCATGCAAAGCGTTACGGGTTATGTGTAACGTAGAAGTTTAACGCAGACTATTGCCAAGCTGACATTCAAGTAACGATATTAGTACATGAACATAAAAATTGTATCTTTAACAATGATGTACGGATTGAAGTACAGAATAGTGAAGTAACTATATAATAAAATTTCAATTAGTGCTTATGTAATTAGTTTTTCGCACGTTTATACGTATCGGGGATTAAACATAAGTAGATGAAGTATTTTTTCCACGTAAAGAAAATGTTATTGTAGGGCGACTAATTTGAAACCAGAAATAACCGCTTTGAGACTGTCTGAGTCCAAAACTATGCTTGTTGAAGAATTAATTTGTCCATCACCAATTGTTAGAAAAAGTCAACATCGAAGAAAGCTATAAACTGTCATTTAAGTTTAACATCCACCTAAATATCTGAACCCCACAAAAGTTTATTTTATCTGATTTTATTGCGTATGAAGTAATTCTTTTTTAGGTCTTTGTGAAGCTTCAGTTTTCTACTGCGGCGGAGGCCGAAAGAGAAGTTCAGATATCCTTTGTACCTCACGGGGTTGGTTTAGTGCATCCACTAGTGGGGTAACGGTCGGTGTGCGTGCCACCGCCCTGTAGTAACGCTGTGCATAGCAGAAACCCTGACACAGGTGACATCGGTCAATGCCAGTTTACCGCAGCCAGTCCTCAACGGCGAGATGCTCCACCTCCCGATATTCTCGTTCTCTTCTGTTGGTAGCTGTACCAGCACAAGGGGAACCAGACATCCCCATTGCTTCATCCTGAAACAATAAAAAGGCATAAATACAGGTAAGAGTAGCTTAGATATCACACCGCTTTCGCACATTCCTACAGACACGCCACATAGAACCACTTTAAACAAACAGTCGCTCGGTGTCTGATATTCATATACCCCATCCGTCTATCTCGGTCCTGGTTTGAGGCACGCTGGATTCCATCGTTGGTAGCTTTGCTCTGGTACAGGCAATTTTTGTCGGTACAGTTCTCGGGAGAAAGCGACCTAGTTTTCCTCTGACAAAGGTTACCGGCGGTGATTTTTACCTGGTATCGGTTGCGGTCATGGTCTGTTGTTAGGCGAGCCATCGGCGTCTTCTGAGGTTTTCTCTTCTGATGAAGTTGTGAGGGCTGGTGGTTCTTGGGCGGGCATCTTCTTTATTACTTTTACTGCAATGTCGGTAGCGGTGACGCCGGTGGATTTCAACGAAACCACTAACTGGGCCTCGGCTAGCGGGGCGACGTTTGTTCTTATTCTTTTGTAGCTTACTCTTGTAAGGTGGTATGTCGCTGCTCCGTCAGTGAAACGGCAGGTCAAGTAGCAACGGTATCGCGTCCTGCGGTGTCGGCGACATCAGTAACGAAGGGTGTTCTGTACAGTAGAGGTGGTAGTCCCGTAACTATTTCTCTCTACCGTATGACATCGCAAATACGACAAGAGTTCTTATCCAAGATAAAAATATATTCTTTGGGTAACATGTAATCCGGTAACAATAAATGGGAAGTATTTAAGTTTGAAATATCTATTTAACAAATACAATGTGTGGAATTTTAACACACAAGTGTTTTCAGTTCATTTTAGCTTAAATTAAATTCGGTCGGCTGACCAATATTTGTTTTAAAGTAAATATATATTCACAGTACTTAAGTGAATCAGAAATATGACTTATTCTTAATTACCATTAGAAAAAATGCAACGTTTATAAGAGACGAACCGTTTTATTTCTTTCAATACCTAAGAATAATAGAAGAAAAAACATTAGCAACGCTTTTGAAATGTGAATACTGCATAGTACGGTAAAACTATTTATTGTAAGGTTAAGTCAACGCTTAGCTAAACAAGTAAGCTAAGTCGCATTCAGTCTAATCATTGACTGAAAACTTATAAAACTTATAGAGACTCGCGAAAGGGTAAGGCGTTTTGTGCATAAAATTTGCTCTGGCGGATAGGAGCGGTGAGCTCGCAAGTCGCTGGATTTGCTCCAGGAATTCTCAGTCACGTCTAGAACGTTACATGTGAAGCTTCGCTTATAACGTTGTATGCGTATACACATTGGTACATCGCCCGCGAATTCGTTTAGAGAGGAGCAAGTAAAAATGACTGCAGCAATAACGCGCCTTAAAACAAATCATTGTTGCTATTTATATTGCAAAGAAAATGCGAAAAAGGACAAGCATTTAAGTTTTTTCAAATTTCCGACAAAAAATGAAGACATTTTAAGTGAGTGGAAGCAAAATTGTGGAAATATAAATGTGTACCTAACAGATAATTCAGAGTTAGGTAATAAAGTCCTGTGTAAAAAGCATTTTATTTCCGATAATATAATCATTCAACAAAAGCGGAAAATTTTACGAAAGAATGCCGTGCCTATAAAATTTTATCAAGGTAAGTTTATTACTAGTTTGCTTATTCATTTATTTATTTTCAAAGTTAAATGTTATGTATTGAGATTTGAACTTAAAATTGAAATAAAAATACATGGTAATTTTGTATAAATGCCCGTGATTTACGAGTATATATGCCATTTATACTTAAATATACCTAAGTTTGAACATTCAATAGACCCTGCGGTTGGGCCGAAAGAAGCGCAATTAGGAAATATAATTTTTGGTAATTTATTGGGGGCGAATATTAGCGACAATTCGCCGCGCTATTGCTGATGTAAGACCTCAAGATAAAGGCAAACAGATGCATTTCACAGTAATAATTATATGCCCATTCTCGGGTCCGCCATGAGACACCTTCTCCCTGGCGGTACTATATTAGGTTTTTCTGTCATATATGCTATATTTTACCTTTTCTCTGTAAAAATAATTGTAAATTTATGAGTAACAACATAAATTTATTTACTATTTTCTAAATTTTAGCAGACAGTCAAGCCAACAATAAAGAAATTCAAAAGACTTTTTCTGGCATGGATGGTAAGCTTATTAATTATCATAATAAACCGTAAATGTATAAATGCATTTTTGAAAACAATCGACATTACAAATGATTCACTATGTTCCAAAAGAAAATATCTCGTCACATGGACACAATATCTGGTTTGTTTAAATTTTTCTGTTATTTTAATATTAAAGTTAATATTATTTTTTTAATATTCAGAGGTTGAAAGTAGATCATCAGAAGAATTTGTTTTAACACGGCCTATTACCACATACGAAAGAAATCGTTCAAAACAATTGTCCTCTCCATTAAGCACGAGAATTTCAAGAATCTCTTCCATAGCAAGTTCTCCTGGTTCTGTCGTGAGCGAGCGATTTTTTAATATGCCATCTCCAAAAACATCATTTTTAAAGCAAAGAAATGAATTTATTTCTGTTAAAATTGACATTTAAAAAAAAAAAGCTAAGAGCAAAAAGTTACAGAGTTAATCGTTTGAAAAAGAAATCCAAGCTTATATCCGCAAATATTTTAAACAATTTGTTAAAAAACAAAACCTCTTTTGTTAACACATTTATTAAAATGCAAATTTTTCATAAAAAAAAATCTAAATGGACAAAACAAGAAAAACAATTAGCGTTATCCTTGCATTACAAATCACCTGCGCTTTATAAATTCATGAGAGACAAGTTACAGTTTACCCTACCGTCAATTCGAACGATTCAGGATTGGATGTCTGTTATTTACATTAAACCAGGTATCAAATCAACTTTAACAGTAAAATTAAAAGCAAAAGCAAGCGTAATGAAGGAGCATGAAAAATTGTGTGTCATATTAATAGATGAAATTTCTCTCAAGAAAGAGGTACATTTTAATACAAAAGAAGATGTTGCAGGAGGATTTGAAGATCTTGGCCATCTTGGACGAAAAGGTGTGCCTGCTAATACAGCGTTAATGTTTTATATACGTGGCCTATTAGGAAATTGGAGACTTCCCCTTTGTTACGTTACGTCGGGGGGGCCCGTTAAGGGAGAAAAAATTAAACAATTAATAATAGACGTATTGAAAACTTTGAAACATTGTACCCTGAATCCAAAAGTCATCGTCTGTGATCAAGGATCAAACAATCGGAAAGCAGTTTCAATATTAGGCGCTACAGTTGACAATCCTACATTTGATTAAGAAGGAATAAAAGTTAATGTAATTTTTGATTGCCCACATTTGCTAAATAATTTGATTAATGAGAAATTAAATTTTACTTACGGTGAAGAAGGAAAGCCAATTTCATGGAAAGATATACGAGAAACATATGAAATTGACCAAGCTAGCTCTACAACTCGAAGTTTATTAAAAATAACAGATAAACATATACGTTATAATTTACATAAAATTGTTGTGGTGAAGTAGGTTTAAGAAAATTTAAATGGCCAGTATAATAACAATAAACATAATAATAATAATAACAGAATGGTGATGTAATTTGTACATTGAATAAATGCCAAATGTAATCTCTAAATACAAATTTTTAACAAATTGAATTACTAACCTTTCACCACTAATTATATGCCGTCTCGTACCCAATCGGTTGATTAAATAGGGTAGGTTCTACGTTATTGACCTGTTAATACACCTGAAATGCGGCTTGTTTCTCACCTGCTTAATTATTTTCCCATCTCTTATTAATAAAAAAACAATGTATAATTATATGCATGCTCGAGCGCCATGTTATCTTTGTCGAGGAATAACAAAACCCTAAATAACGAACAATAATAATTTTCTATAAATAACAAAAATTAACAATGTGCAATTAAGTTTATTTACCCAATATATGAATGGTTAAGGAGAGGTAAGAAAAGGTTTTAAAGCTAAGCTTAAAAAAATATAAAATTTACCACATAAATTCCTCAGTATAATGATTTTCTTTAGACAGCTTCCTGTGTTTAATTATGGATGCGGAACGGTCAATCAGTATGAAAGCGTTTCTACATCTTCCTTTCGTATTCTTGTAACAACGCGATCTACTAGGTATTTGAAGGAATTTTCGTTCCACTAAACTTATTTTATTCTTGATGTTTTATTGTATTAAAATTGCATTTTAAGATGATATTATTTGAATGAAGAGAAACTTGTGTAAATAAGTAACTTAAGAGCCATTTAAAATATAAATATAAGTACTATAATGATTGTACGTGTACGTAAGTGTACGTAAGTGTACGTAGATTCCACCAAAATTCTGATGGCACTAAATATAAAAATTAAGTAAAAACCATTATAACAATGTCTTCTGCTTTAACATTCAGCAGCAACTGAAGTAAAAAATAGGGGCTTTCAGAAACGCTTCTGTAAATGCCTCAAGAGGTGTCACGCCTTGCGCGAAATACAATGATCAGTCCAATTTTTAAAAGAAAGGGAACTATAACTATTTATATAATATTACACCCAAAATATATGTTCTATGAAATGCAATTTAAGTTGCCTTTCTCAATTTTACATGTAAATAATTAAAAACTTCTCTAATTTTACGCCAAATAAATTAATGATCTTAGATTAACGTATTTTTTTAATACAACCACAAAAAAAGGTTGTTACACCCCCTCCTAAAATTTGGACTCGGAGATCACCAAAGCGGAGATTCCAAACACTAAGCTAATAAATGAAATTATTAAAATTAAAAAAATACAAAATGTTAAGCTAATTAAAATATAAGCAATATTGAAAAATAACAAGAAAATGTACGAAGAAGTACGGAAAATGTGGTGACGTTGGTCAGGAAAGACCCTCGCAACACCAAAAAGCTAATGACGCGCTACCACCCGCATACGCCACTAGTCGAGAATCAAGGACCCGAAACCTTAAATAAAGTAAAAACTTTAACTGGTGGGGTTAGAAGCAAACCACCATCAGAAGAGCAAAATGAGTATCCGGTAAAAAATTTGAATCTAAGGTAAAAAACGAACGGAAACCGTAACCTACCATGACCTGAAGGGACAGTGGGCAGAGAACCCGGAAACGGTCATCGTGCAACTTTATAAAACATCAAGGCTAAACGCCACTCTACTCGAGAGTATAAAAATAGAAAAAAAAATCATTTTGGACTAACAATAAATAATCGCGAGACTTGAGGTCGAGAGAGAGCGGTTTAATTACCCTACCCCGGTGGTCTCAAACCAAGCCTCCTAAGTACATAACACAACTACCACTGTCACGTTTGATAAGTGAGTCAAAATCGGTAAACCCAAGATACGACTATTTTCATGGCAAATTAGCTCAGGATGCTTCGTCGTGGAGAACAAGAGAGGCCAATCTACCCTTCACGAGATTCAGGTTTCATGTTGTTCCACAGTCGTCGTCCAATAATAAACATACCCTAACTAACACGCACATTTTATAAATAAATCGAAATCTAGGTGAGATAGCAAAGAGAAAGTTAATGCACTCTTACGAACACAACAACCCTCTCCTAAAACTACCAAAACGTCATAATCAGGAAGTTAACTAATCGAGGTTGACACGAGGCGAACTGAAGTCCTCAAGCACTGTCCAAAAATAGTAACACTACACAAATCAGGAAAAACAAAATAATTAAAACAATCAAAAAATAAAAATGTATAGAAGCATTACTAGTTTTCTTATCCATGGTTATGAGTTTTACACGTCAAATTAACGATCAGAGGTAAACTCAAAATAGTAATCTTCAATTTTACTATTGTAACAATAGCAAATTTTAAATCCAATAAAGGAAGATAATCTGCCTGAGAACTAATGTCCCACAAAGTCGGCAATTCAATCACACAATGGGATCTAAATATCAACCATCGTGTTAAACAAATGTAGCAAAAATCATGCTAACAAATGTAAAAAAAAAATAATTAAGTGGTTTGCAAAGCCACAACAATATAAAATAAAATAATGTGCGAAATAAGCACAAAATAAGATTATTTTGAAAAATTATCAAAATAATTAAAAAATATAAATAAGAAAACCAGAATGTAAAAATACTAAAATAGAAAAATAATTAAAAATAATTCGAAAAAATAAGAACTAATGTGGTTTTAAATCCTTAACATGAAAAACACCTAAGGGTTTATTATCAATAGGGGTGGCCAATCGGTACGTAGTTGGACCTACCACCTCAATAACTTTCGCTTCAATAAATTTTGGAGTTAACTTTTGACTATAATTGTTAGTCGCATCAGATAAAGTAAAATTCTTTTTCCAAACCAAATCGCCAACGTTTAATTTCAACGGACGACGTCGCAAATTGTAAGATTTTGAATTTCTTTCGTAAGCTGCATGTAAATTTTGTTTAACATGTTTAAAAATGGGTGAAAGTTCATTTAAATCTTGAACTAATTGTTCACGGTTAGTAATAAATAAATCATCCTCTTTGAAATCCTTTAGTCGACCATAAAAATCTCCAGAAATAGGAACTGTCCGACCAAACGCCAAAAAGGAAGGTGAAGATTTCGTAGACTCATGAACAGCGTTACGAATAGCATGCGTAATTTTGTGAATTTCAACATCCCAATCCTTGTGATCATTTTGAATATAAGATCTAATCGCCGTACCTACTACTTTATTAACTCTCTCAACAAAATTAACTTGTGGATGATAACTTGCATTAAACCAAACGGATTGAACTTTGTAAGAACTCATTAAATTTTTAAATTGTGAACTTTTAAATTGAGGACCATTGCCCACCATACAAATTTGAGGAACACCGTATACTAGAAATACATAATTCTCAATATATTGACAAATACTTTTAGCAGTAGCACTGCGCATAGGGTGAATCAAAGTAAATTTAGTAAACCAATCACAAATAACTAATAAAACTGTGTTTCCACTCTTCGATCTAGGAAAAGGACCCACTAAATCAATAGAAATACATTGAAAAGGATAAGAAACATTTTCTCTTTACCCATAAAACCATAATGATTAAATTGTGAAGACTTGCTTCGGTTACAAACATTGCAATTCTAATATATTTCGAAATAGCTGACTTCATTTTTGGCCAGTAATAAAATTCTTTAATTTTGAAAAAGTTTTAAAAACCCCAAAATGTGATGATATAGGATCATCATGAAATTTTCGTAAAATATCTTTCCTTAAAGATTTCGGAACAACTAATTTCCATTCCACTAAATTCGATTCGATGTTTAAATCATTAGAAATAAATTTGTAGAGTTTATCATCTTCAACTCTCCAATCAGGATATAATTCAGGATTTTTAGAAACGTTGGCTAACATTTTCTTATACCAATCGTCTAAATCGACAACAGAAAATTCTAAAGAACTAACTTCCTAAGGTGCTCTAGAAAGTGCATCAGGAACTACATTTAATTTACCTTTACGATGAATAACTTCAAAATCAAATTGTTGAAGTTTAACACTCCATCTGGCTAATCTACCAGAAGGATCTTTTAAATTATTGAGCCAAATCAATGAATGATGATCAGTAATAACTTTAAAATGGGTACCTTCAATATAAGGTCTAAACTTTTGAATGACAAAAATAACTGCAAGTAACTCACGTTCTGTAATAGAATAATTTTGCTCGGCTTTGTTTAAAGTACGAGAACCATAGGCAATAACAACTTCCTTTTCTCCTACTCCTTGTGTTAATACACATCCAACTCCACAATTAGATGCATCACATTGTAAATAAAATGTTTTAGAAAAATCAGGGCTCGCTAAAATAGGAGCATCAACTAATAGAGATTTAATTTTTAAAATGAATCATTCGCTTCGTCATTCCATAAAACTTTCTGAGATTTCTTCTTACCTTTCAATAAATTATTAATCGGAGCAAAAATTGTGGAAAAATCATGAATGAAACGTCTATACCAAGAACACATTCCAATAAAACGTTTAACTTCTGTAAAAGTATGTGGTTGAGGAAATTGAGTAATAGCTTCCACCTTTGAAGGATCGGTGTGAAGACCATTCTTATCAATAACAAAGCCTAAATATGATAAACGAGGTTTACAAAATTCACATTTATCTAAATTAATATTCAAATGGGCATCCTTAAGCCTTTTAAAAACTTCCGTTAAAATATCAACATGTTCCTTGAAAGTACTTGAAAAGATAATAATATCGTCTAAATAAACAAAAACTGATTGAGATAAATCATGTCCTAAAATGGAATCCATAAATCGTTGTAATGTACTGGGTGCGTTTGTGAGTCCCATGGGCATAACAGTATACTCAAATAATCCTCTACGTGGAACAGTAAAAGCAGTTTTTTCACAACTCTCAGCGTCTAAAGGAATTTGCCAAAAAGCTTTCTTTAAATCAATTGAAGGTAGTAGTATAGCTATAGGGCTTCTGGATCACTTTTGTCACTAGATTTGTCACCAGATCTAGGAAAAAGTCACCAGAAAAGTTGCTAGATTTCAAGGTTGGTAACATTGCCTATTTCAAGGGGCAGCTGAAGACCACAGGTGTGTAACTCTCTTCAAGGTTATGTGGTAAGCCTCTTCGAGGTCCCCCGCTTCAAGGTCATTATAGTCCTGAAGGTCATTGCCCTCAAGCAAGTCTACGCATGTTTCTAGGCCACGCCCTATTCTGAGAAACAAAGGGGGCCCATTGTTTAAAGTCTATGCTTTCACATTAGAGAACAAAGACGATCTATTGTTTTGGCTGAGTCATTCTGAAATTCTAGGAAATCAATAACAAAGACGATGCATTGTTCAAAGTCTATGCTTTCAAGGTCACATGAAAGAACAAAGACTATCTATTGTTCCGTTATTATAAAAATAGATTGTTATCTCAATTCTAGGAAATCAAGAAACGCTTCAAAGTCTATGCTTATAATTTTCAAGGTAAAAGAACAAAAGCGATTCATTCTTCTGGTCGAGTTATAAAAATAAATTGTTATCTCAATTCTAGGAAATCATGAATAATGTATTGTTCAAAGTCTATGCTTATAATTTTCAAGGTAAATGAACAAAGACGATCTATTGTTCAGTTAGAAATAGATTGTTATCTAAATACATCTCTTTCGAGAATAAAGATGATCCATTATCAATGATTTAAAGTTTATGCTTAGAAGGTCACACCTCTGATAACAAAGACGATCTATTGTTCAGTTAGAAATAGATTGTTATCTCAATTCTAGGAAATCAATAACAAAGACGATGCATTGTCAACGCTTCAAAGTCTATGTTTACAAGGCCACATGAGAGAACAAAGACGATTCATTGTTTTGGTTGAGTCATAGCTTCTGAAATTCTAGGAAATCAAGAATAAAGGGGGCCCATTGTTCAAAGTCTATGCTTACAATTTGCAAGGTAAAAGAACAAAGACGATTCATTGTTTTGGCTCTGTCGTAGCTTCTAAAATTCGAGAACAAAGACGATGCATTGTTCAGACTGATTAGGTCATCTAACAAGTAAAATATTTTTATAAGACTACCACAATATACAGATAAAAATCGATTTAAGTATTATGGGATATAGTCGCTTTTGTAATACATCTGCTGGAGCATATCTATTTACTATTTGTTTTTCACATTCAATTTCCTTCAACTGATTCTCGTTTAATGCGGACCACACCATCTTTCCTAATAGGTTCATTATATTGTATACTAGCCATACATTCAGCTTCCTTAAAAGTCTTCATATCAGGATCTACTTTGAGACATTGTTCGAGACTTATTACAATAAGCAATGTCACGCCTCCCAAGTGCCCTCAAGTGGTCTAAACAGGTAGACGTTTCCTAAAACAGGGGTCCGTTTCCCAAAACAGAGGTCCGTTTTCCAAAACAGATGGCTGTTTCTCAACACAGGTAACCGTTTCCCCAAGGTTACACGATAGAACATAAGCGTTCTGATTCCTAAAATTATATTGTTATCCAGCATCCACTCAATTCTAGGAAATCAAGAAGTCAAAGGGGTCCATTGTTCAAAGTCTATGCAAGTGATTCATTGTTCTGGTCGAGTTATAAAAATAGATTGTTATCTAAATACCCTTCGATTCTAAGAAATCAAGAACAAAGGCGATCCATTATTTTATCCAACGCTTCAAAGTCTATGTTTATAATTTTCAAGGTCACATGAGAGAACAAAGACGATCCATTATTCCGTTATTCTAAAAAATAGATTGTTATCTAAATACATCTCAATTCTGGGAAATCAAGAAAAAGCTTCAAAGTCTATGCTTATATAGGCCACACCTCTGATAACAAAGGCGATTCATTGTTTTGGCTGAAGTCATAGTTTCTGAAATTCTGAGAACACAGACGATGCATTGTTCAGACTGATTAGGTCATCTAACAAGTAAAATATTTTTTATAAAACTTATAATTTATTAACCACAATATTCATATATATATATATATATATATATATATATATATATATATATATATATATATATATATATATATATATATATATATATACAGATAAAAGATCTATTTAAGTAAATATACATATTATGGGAAATTTGATGTACTTAACATTTTGTAATACCTTTGCTGGATCATATCTATTTTATTTATTATTTGTATTTCACATTCAATTTCCTTCAACTGATTCTCGTTTAATGTGGTCCACAAGACATCATCATCTTTCCTAATAGGTATTTTCATCGCTTCATTATAATGCTTACTAGCCATACATTCGGCTTTCCTTAAAGCCTTCATATCAGGATCTGTGATCCTTTACTTTGAGACATTATCCGTGACTCATTACAAACCTACATCTCTTAAACTTATATGCAAAAACACAAATTAAAATCTTTTAATTATACAGTTATGTAAATTTCAAAGTTAATTCCGAGAATTCCCCCCAAGGGCACACCTCTGAGAAAATAACAAAGACGGTTCATTGTTCCGACCGAGTTATAAAAATACACCTCAATTCTGAGAAATCAATTTTTAAAGAACAAAAGACGATTCATTGTTTAAGCCGACGCTTCAATGTCTATACTTACAAAATTTCAAGGTCACACTTCTTATAACAAAGGCGATCCATTGTTCTGGTCGAGTTATAATTTCTAAAAATAGACAAGGTCACGCCATATTACAATTCAGAGAAATAATTTTCAAGGTCCCAATCCTGTCCGATCCATATTTTAACCCCGAATGCAACTGGTACATCTATATAAGGATGAATAATTTTACGGTAAACCTAAAGTGCTGTGAAGAGCAATTAGATATTAGTTAAAGTTATGTGCGGTTTAACTACACATGCGTTCTTGTGCATTTTAAATTCTGAAACTGTGCATATGTTTTGCGGGGTCACGCTACAGAGACAATGATTGTAATAGTTGATGTACAGGGATTCAAAACGGCAAAACATGTATTTACACCCAAAGAGCAATGGAAATCAAGCTGCCCATTTTGTGTTCAAACCACCATTTCCTTGGCACCTCTTAGATGTAAATTTCAACGACAAGCCATCTGGTTAATCAATAATCATCACTGCATCAAATGGGGATCTGGATATACCTCTACACATCTCTTTCCACATATACTTCGTGAACTAATATCGGTAACAGATGATTTGTACGTTAAAGGGCGAGAAAAAGCCGATTACATTCGAAAACTGTTGAGACAGTCAGTTATAGAAATTGAAGAGCAACCATCTTTACCCAAAATGAAAAAAACTTGTTTCTTTCATACACAAACCACCTGTAATTGTGCTTTGACGAATGTACACTTTTTATATAATAACTATGTAAGACAATATCAGTAAAAGGTTTATAAAATGTGTGCGCTTACAAGCAAAGGGGGGGAAAAGTTTGTCATATTTACAATAAAATGCTATTATTTTAAGTGTATTATTTTATGTAAAAGCCCTCTGATGCAAACTATTTCTCAGGTTATAACCCAGCCTATCCATCTAGGCCAACAAGTCAACTTTTAACATTCCTTGAGGTAAAATTCTAGGAAATAGCAAATAAGAGTTCCTATTACTGAATTCTAACAATAGAATCAGTTCGTGGAAACAAGAGGGTTGTTGTATGTGCTGAATGTTTATCAAGGTTCCTGTATTGGCTAAACGTTATGCTTACAGTATCTGGTGACTGGAAATTCTCAAGGTCTCCAAACAATTGTCAAGACCATATGTCCTACAGGCCGATCTTACCCGACATCATCCGATCGAAATGTAGTCAAACCTGCAGGACCAATTCTAAACGAGTCATGGAAACAAGAAGGGGTCTATGCTACAAGGTTATTGACTGAATTGTAATAAAAGCGTGGGCTCATACAATAGTCATCCAGGGTGTTTCTCCAAATACAGATAACCGTTTCCCAAAACCGATGGCTGTTTCTCAACACAGGCTAAACTGAACTAGGTCAAAACCTAAACATCTGGTCATGAGGGTTAGAAATCCATGGAAGGTTCAGGCACAATCTGAAGGTAGTTTTATATTATAGAAAAAGCTAATCACCTACTTTGGGGTAGTACTGATAGGTAGTTTCTATAAATCTTCACCTACTTTTAGTGGTAAAGGGTAGCTTTTCCAATAGGCTTATCATCTAGGGTGCAATTCTGACCCCGAGAAAAATGATGAATGCTATTACTGTAAGTGTATTATTTCATGTAAAACCCTATGATGCAAGCTATTTCTATGGTCCACCCTATCCATCTAGGTCAACAATTTTAGCATTCCTGGAGGTTACATTCTTGAAAATAACAAATAAGCGTTCCTTTCTAACAATAGAATCAGTTCATGGAGGATTGTTGTCTATGCTAATATCAAGGTTCCTGTATATGCTTACAGTATCTGGTGACTGGAAATTCTCAAGGTCTCCAAACAATTGTCAAGACCATATGTCCTACAGGCCGATCTTACCCGACATCATCCGATCGAAAATGTAGTCGAAACCTGCAGGACCAATTCTAAACGAGTCATGGAAATAAGAAGGGGGTCTACGCTAATAAGCGTGGGCTCATATTATGGTCCGCCAGGATGTTCTCCCCAAATACAGATAACCGTTTCCCAAAACAGGGGAGCTGTCACTCAACACAGGTTTCCCCTCTAGAGCCATTAATCACAGCTGAAGCTGACCAATTCTAAACGAGTCATGGAAACAAGAAGAATGATGGGGTCTATGCTAATAAGCGTGGGCTCATACTATGGTCCTAACCGCCAGGTTGAGGCAGTTTCCAAAGACAGATAACCGTTTCCAAAACAGGAACCGTCACTCAACACAGGTTTCCCTCCAGAGCCATTAATCATAGCTGAGGCTAAATTGAACTAGGTCAGATCCATTTATCTTAGAAATCTAA
Source organism: Vesta saturnalis (assembly GCA_036346205.1). Classification (NCBI taxonomy): domain Eukaryota; kingdom Metazoa; phylum Arthropoda; class Insecta; order Coleoptera; family Lampyridae; genus Vesta; species Vesta saturnalis. The sequence continues at coordinate 123,500 of JARFJB010000199.1, read as the reverse complement.
ACATGGAATATGGTTGTGAGGGGTTAGAAATCCCAATTTGTGGGAAGGTTGCATCCAAGTACAATTCTTAGAAATCTGAAAGTAGAACTAGTTTAATATCATAAAAAAAGCTAATCACCTACTTTGGGGGTTTATGGGCCAAGGTGGTAGTTTCTATAAATCACCTACTTTTAGGGGCAAAGGGTAGCTTTTCCAATAGTTATAGGTACTGTGTCAACGAGGCTTATCATCTAGGGGTGCAATTCTGACCCCGAGAAAAATGATGATTTCTGCGCCGCTTTTGAGAAGAATGACTATTTTTGAAAAAAGCTAGAATAGAAAGTAGTGTTGGCAACCATGATTGTTAGGGTTTAAAAGCCCCATTGTGCACAGTATACTCTTGATTAGCAGCAATGACGAAAGTAGTAGTACGTAAGGTAGAAAGTACAGAAAAGCAGTGTGGAGGAGCGAAAGAAGAGGTTGGAGACGTTAATAAAACAAGTAAAAGAAATAAAACTCGATTTGGAGTGTTATATAGCGAAAACAAAATGATGAAGCTGTGTATTAGCAATATGTAAAAATAGTGTAGTAAAGCATGACATTTTGGGAAGGATGAGTTTAAATACATATTACCTCAGCGCTTTTACAAGTAAGAAGAAAAGACGCTGCTGTGTATTGCTATAAGTATCGCACAATTGTATTAGGTTTAAGTAACTGTATAATTAAAAAATAAAGACTTTAAGCGTTGTGAATATGTTGTTCTTTTAAGTAAACGTAGACAGAACTTTTTGTAGCACTAGTTTTCGGTATTCTCTTCTCCCATAATGGTTCCTTATTGGCTATGCATATCTGGGCGCGGTTCGATATCGACCTTTACCGAAATCTCCCATAAGGAAATGGAACCCCTGCCGTACGTTGGGCTTTAAATTGGCCTATATACAACATATAAAAGAAGATTTATTGGAAAAGATCAATGACAGTAAAATGATCCTTAAATAAAAAGCAATTTACTGGTTTTAATGCAGATCGTTATTGTTTTTAATCATTAACTGGAATTTATGCATATGTGAACTAAAATTTCTTTTATCATAATGAAAAATACAATGACTTTCCTTTGTATAAATTGATTTTTTTTGCAAGAGCATAAAAACTTAAATTTCAGCCCTATTCCTAAATTGACTACCCTTGGACTTAAAAGAGTAAACAGTGACAGCTTGCAGTATAGAAATGGAGTTAATTTGATGTAATTTTTATATAAAAGGTTAAGAAAATCGATTATAGTTTTAATGTTGCAGAATAGGAGACCTGATTGTTTTATATGAATAGTTTTTATTGTGTGTTAGGCGTTAGAATGGGTTTTCATTGTTTTAAAGGGGATACAATAGGCTTGCATGTAATTTTTAAAAAATATACCTTAAGTTCACACTCTGAGAAAAGAACAAAGGCGATTCATTGTTTTGGTCGAGTTATAAAAATAGATTGTTATCCAGCTACCCCCACCATTTCAGGTCTGAGAAATCAAGAACAAAGGCGATCCATTGATCAAAGTCTATGCTTTCAAGGTCACATCTCTAATAACAAATGTGATCCATTGTTTTGGCTGAGTCATAATTGCTAAAAAATAGATTGTTATCTAGATACCCCAATAATTTCAGGCTCAATTCTAGGAAATCAAGGACAAAAAGGATCCATTGCCGACGCTTCAAGCTCAAAGTTGTATTGCCCAAGGCCATCATACACATTGCCTACGTATATTCCTCAAGGTTCTTGGCTGAGCTAAGGTGTTAATTCTTATAAACCAATTCTCAGGAGTACTAAATAAAATTTTCAAGGCGTGGGGGATTCTACCTTTCGGGGTCACCCAAGCAACTCTTGGCTGAGTCAATCAATTAGAAGACATTAGACTGAGCAAAGAAACAACTCAGCAACTGCTAACTACATTACAAAACCTAGAAGTGTAACATCTATATACTTACATCTCATTTAATTTTCATTAAGTTAAAAGGTTGCGAAATTTTATTGATGGTCTAGAGATATGCAGTTAGGATAAATAATCTAGAATAAACATTTCCAAGATTTTTTATTAATATAAACATATATTGTTATACACATTCCTTTACTAAAACACAGCTCTTTATCCACCTTACGTTTTTTTGACCTTATGTTGATATCACCTTTCTACATCCAAACATTTAGCGTGGACACTTGCTTAGGTAGAACCTAAGGACTGGTAAATTAAGTAAGTTAATCTTAATTTTATGATCCAACCTAGTACTTTTTACAAATGTAGCAGATAAATAAAAGTTGTCAGGATATTTTTATTTCAATAATAAGTAAAATTCTATATATTATATTATCGGTAAGGCACAAACAGTATACCAGGACAGTAAGTAAGACATAAATTGTACTACCTGTATGATTAGGTTAGTTGATTGATATATTAGTAATAGGGTAGTAGAATGAAAATAAGCTTGAAAGCAACTTATCATTACTAAAATTTTATCTCATAAGACTGAAACAATCAATGAACGCTTTTAAAACAGGTAGAGGGTAGAAAAAGTTAATAACCTATTGAATCACGTTTCAATGATCGGTTGGGAGGATTACAGTTAATAAGAATTATATTATCAATTTATTATTGTTATTAATTATATGAATTAGGAATGATTCAAATGAAAGAATTTTAGTAGTCAATGATGTAAAGGTTAAATTAATGGTTGTGTAATGTGTAAGAAAATATGTTATATTCAGCAACTTTTGAGAAACACCCTCCCCATTGATTTGTATTCAGGCAAAAGTATATTACCATTTTTAAAACACTTCAAACATATGAAAATTGTACTTAGCATAAAATTGAAAGTAAGATTTTGAACACTGAATTTACTAGTTTTAGTTGTTTACAGTGGATGGGTATTTCATTAAACCTTTTCCTATACTATCGACTTCAACATCTTATCGAACACTTTGAACACATACTGCCGAAACAATTTCAAACTTATGTTCATCTATCTTGTTCCCCGCAAAACACTACTTAAAAATAGATGCACTTTTTAGCACGTGTATTTATTTATTTTGACGCACCCTAGCGAAAGCACTGTTTTTACCACACATAAAACGCCGACACTAGCTTCATTTAGATGCGCCAACCTGTCACGTTGGGTCGCTTGACCAAATTTGGGGGTGATAATCCTAAGAAACAAAAATCAAATTGAGGAAATTATTTAAGGTATATTTACCTGCCACCATTTTCCACCGCATTAAATTCGTTTCTATTGGATCATCACGCACAACTTGCACTGAATTGAAAAAGCAGGCATATGAACGCATCGTATTGTTCATAAGGAAATGTACAATGCTAGCCACAGCAAAAACGTTAAATGAATGCATAGTAAAAGATATTGTATATAAAACCTTTCCGTAAGCTTTAAATTATCTAATTCAATGAAGTATAACTAAAGTAGATTTTTACATATAATTAAAAGCGTGTTTACAAATGTTATTTAAGCAACATCTTAAACATATACATTGTTATCCAAATACGAATGGGGGCAGTCATTTTAAAAAGGTTAAAGTACATTTTTTAAAAATTACATGCAAGCCTATTGTATCCCCTTTAAAACAATGAAAACTCATTCTAACGCCTAACACACAATAAAAACTATTCATATAAAATAATCAGGTCTCCTGCATTCTGCAACATTAAAACTATAAATCGATTTTCTTAACCTTTTATATAAAAATTACATCAAATTAACTCCATTTCTATACTGCAAGCTGTCACTGTTTACTCTTTTAAGTCCAAGGGTAGTCAATTTAGGAATAGGGCTGAAATTTAAGTTTTTATGCTCTTGCAAAAAAAAATCAATTTAAATCTCCCTTATACAAAGGAAAGTCATTGTATTTTTCATTATGATAAAAGAAATTTTAGTTCACATATGCATAAATGCCATTTAATGATTAAAAACAATAACGATCTGCATTAAAACCAGTAAATTGCTTTTTATTTAAGGATCATTTTACTGTCATTGATCTTTTCCAATAAATCTTCTTTTATACGTTGTATATAGGCCAATTTAAAGCCCAACGTACGGCAGGGGTTCCATTTCCTCATGGGAGATTTCGGTAAAGGTCAGATAAAATTCGCGTTTATCGAACCGCTCCCAGATATACAGCGCCAATAAGGAACCATTATGGGTTATAGAAGAGAATACCGAAAACTAGTGCTACAAAAGTTCTGTCTACGTTTACTTAAAGAACAACATATTCACAACGCTTAAAGTCTTTATTTTTAATTATACAGTTACTTAAACCTAATACAATTGTGCGATACTTATACAATCACAGCAGCGTCTTTTCTTCTTACTTGTAAAGCGCTGAGGTATATGTATTTAAACTCATCCTTCCCAAAATGTCATGCTTTACTACACTATTTTTACATATTGCTAATACACAGCTTCATCATTTTGTTTTCGCTATATTACTTGTTTTATTAACGTCTCCAACCTCTTCTTTCGCTCCTCCACACTGCTTTTTCTGTACTTTCTACCTTACGTACTACTACTTTCGTCATTGCTGCTAATCAAGAGTATACTGTCACACAATGGGGCTTTTAAACCCTAACAATCATGGTTGCAACACTACTTTCTATTCTAGCTTTTTCAAAATAGTCATTCTTCTCAAAAGCGCGCAGAAATCATCATTTTCTCGGGGTCAGAATTGCACCCCTAGATGATAAGCCTCGTTGACACAGTACCTATAACTATTGGAAAAGCTACCCTTTGCCCCTAAAAGTAGGTGATTTATAGAAACTACCACCTTGGCCCATAAACCCCAAAGTAGGTGATTAGCTTTTTATGATATTAAACTAGTTCTACTTTCAGATTTCTAAGAATTGTACTTGGATGCAACCTTCCCACAAATTGGGATTTCTAACCCCTCACAACCATATTCCATGTTTAGATTTCTAAGATAAATGGATCTGACCTAGTTCAATTTAGCCTCAGCTATGATTAATGGCTCTGGAGGGGAAACCTGTGTTGAGTGACGGTTCCCCTGTTTTTGGAAACGGTTATCTGTCTTTGGGGAAACTGCCTCAACCTGGCGGTTAGGACCATAGTATGAGCCCACGCTTATTAGCATAGACCCCATCATTCTTCTTGTTTCCATGACTCGTTTAGAATTGGTCAGCTTCAGCTGTGATTAATGGCTCTAGAGGGGAAACCTGTGTTGAGTGACAGCTCCCCTGTTTTGGGAAACGGTTATCTGTATTTGGGAGAACATCCTGGCGGACCATATATGAGCCCACGCTTATTAGCGTAGACTTCTTATTTCCATGACTCGTTTAGAATTGGTCCTGCAGGTTTCGACTACATTTTCGATCGGATGATGTCGGGTAAGATCGGCCTGTAGGACATATGGTCTTGACAATTGTTTGGAGACCTTGAGAATTTCCAGTCACCAGATACTGTAAGCATATACAGGAACCTTGATATTAGCATAGACAACAATCCTCCATGAACTGATTCTATTGTTAGAAAGGAACGCTTATTTGTTATTTTCAAGAATGTAACCTCCAGGGAATGCTAAAATTGTTGACCTAGATGGATAGGGTGGACCATAGAAATAGCTTGCATCATAGGGTTTTACATGAAATAATACACTTACAGTAATAGCATTCATCATTTTTCTCGGGGTCAGAATTGCACCCCTAGATGATAAGCCTATTGGAAAAGCTACCTTTACCACTAAAAGTAGGTGAAGGATTTATAGAAACTACCCCTATCAGTACTACCCCAAAGTAGGTGATTAGCTTTTTCTATAATATAAAACTACCTTCAGATTGTGCCTGAACCTTCCCATGGATTTCTAACCCCTCATGACCAGATGTTTAGGTTTTGACCTAGTTCAGTTTAGCCTGTGTTGAGAAACAGCCATCGGTTTTGGGAAACGGTTATCTGTATTTGGAGAAACACCCTGGATGACTATTGTATGAGCCCACGCTTTTATTACAATTCAGTCAATAACCTTGTAGCATAGACCCCCTTCTTGTTTCCATGACTCGTTTAGAATTGGTCCTGCAGGTTTCGACTACATTTTCGATCGGATGATGTCGGGTAAGATCGGCCTGTAGGACATATGGTCTTGACAATTGTTTGGAGACCTTGAGAATTTCCAGTCACCAGATACTGTAAGCATAACGTTTAGCCAATACAGGAACCTTGATAAACATTCAGCATATACAACAACCCTCTTGTTTCCACGAACTGATTCTATTGTTAGAATTCAGTAATAGGAACTCTTATTTGCTATTTCCTAGAATTTTACCTCAAGGAATGTTAAAGTTGACTTGTTGGCCTAGATGGATAGGCTGGGTTATAACCTGAAATAGTTTGCATCAGAGGGCTTTTACATAAAATAATACACTTAAAATAATAGCATTTTATTGTAAATATGACAAACTTTTCCCCCCCTTTACTTGTAAACACACACATTTTATAAACCTTTTACTGATATTGTCTTACATAGTTATTATATAAAAAGTGTACATTCGTCAAAGCACAATTACAGGTGGTTTGTGTATGAAAAAACAAGTTTTTTCATTTTGGGTAAAGATGGTTGCTCTTCAATTTCTATAACTGACTGTCTCAACAGTTTTCGAATGTAATCGGCTTTTTCTCGCCCTTTAACGTACAAATCATCTGTTACCGATATTAGTTCACGAAGTATATGTGGAAAGAGATGTGAGTATATCAGATCCCATTTGATGCAGTGATGATTATTGATTAACCAGATGGCTTGTCGTTGAAATTTTACATCTAAGAGGTGCCAAGGAAATGGTGGTTTGAACACAAAATGGGCAGCTTGATTTCCATTGTATATGGCTAGCTCTTTGGGTGTAAATACATGTTTTGCCGTTTTGAATCTGTACATCAACTATTACAATCATTGTCTCTGTAGCGTGACCCCGCAAAACATATGCACAGTTTCAGAATTTAAAATGCACAAGAACGCATGTGGTTAAACCACATAACTTTAACTAATATCTAATTGCTCTTCACAGCACTTTAGGTTTACCGTAAAATTATTCATCCTTATATAGATGTACCAGATGCATTCGGGGTTAAAATATGGATCGGACAGGATTGGGACCTTGAAAATTATTTCTCTGAATTGTAATATGGCGTGACCTTGTCTATTTTTAGAAATTATAACTCGACCAGAACAATGGATCGCCTTTGTTATAAAGTGTGACCTTGAAATTTTGTAAGTATAGACATTGAAGCGTCGGCTTAAACAATGAATCGTCTTTTGTTCTTTAAAATTGATTTCTCAGAATTGAGGTGTATTTTATAACTCGGTCGGAACAATGAACCGTCTTTGTTATTTTCTCAGAGGTGTGCCCTTGAATTCTCAGATTAACTTTGAAATTTACATAACTGTATAATTAAAAGATTTTAATTTGTGTTTTGCATATAAGTTTAAGAGATGTAGGTTTGTAATGAGTCACGGATAATGTCTCAAAGTAAAAGGATCACAGATCCTGATATGAAGGCTTTAAGGAAAGCTGAATGTATGGCTAGTAACATTATAATGAAGCGATGAAAATACCTATTAGGAAAGATGATGATGTCTTGTGGACCACATTAAACGAGAATCAGTTGAAGGAAATTGAATGTGAAAACAAATAATAAATAAAATAGATATGATCCAGCAAAGGTATTACAAAATGTTAAGTACATCAAATTTGCCATAATATGTATATTTACTTAAATCGATCTTTTATCTGTATATATATATATATATATATATATATATATATATATATATATATATATATATATATATATATATATATATATATATGTATAATGTGCATTGTTACGCTAAATTATATGTAAACCCTACATTATGAGAATGGCGTCATTACTGCGCTGGCGTATAAGCTAAAACAGAAAATTTGGTTTTATCGTGTTCATGATACCGGAGACAATTGAAATTGTTATGATATACTAAGTTATGTTGCTAGTTAATATTGCCGTTGTCATTGTTTTCATAACTTCCTGAGAATTTATTTTAGAAATATAACCTCAACCAAAATTCTAATTATTTCTAATACCAATGCAGTCACTACTGTTCTAGTAAAATGTAACTAATGTGAAGTTATTTCAAACAAAGTAGTGCCTTTTGAAATTCTAAAAATGTTAATAAATGCCTCTTAGGTGAAATTTAAAATCAACAGCGTAGTAGTGCATTATACATATATATATATATATATATATATATATATATATATATATATATATATATATATATATATATATATATATGAATATTGTGGTTAATAAATTATAAGTTTTATAAAAAATATTTTACTTGTTAGATGACCTAATCAGTCTGAACAATGCATCGTCTGTGTTCTCAGAATTTCAGAAACTATGACTCAGCCAAAACAATGAATCGCCTTTGTTATCAGAGGTGTGGCCTTATAAGCATAGACTTTGAAGCGTTTCTTGATTTCCCAGAATTGAGATGTATTTAGATAACAATCTATTTTTTTAGAATAACGGAATAATGGATCGTCTTTGTTCTCTCATGTGACCTTGAAAATTATAAACATAGACTTTGAAGCGTTGGCTAAAATAATGGATCGCCTTTGTTCTTGATTTCTTAGAATCGAAGGGTATTTAGATAACAATCTATTTTTATAACTCGACCAGAACAATGAATCACTTGCATAGACTTTGAACAATGGACCCCTTTGTTCTTGATTTCCTAGAATTGAGTGGTGGCTGGATAACAATCTATTTTAGGAATCAAAACTTATGTTCTCTTGTGTAACCTTGGGAAACGGTTACCTGTGTTGAGAAACAGCCATCTGTTTTGGAAAACGGACCCTCTGTTTTGAAACGGACCCCTGTTTTAGGAAACGTCTACCTGTTTAGACCACTTGAGGGCACTTGGGAGGCGTGACATTGCTTATTGTAATAAGTCTCGAACAATGTCTTAAAGTAGATCCTGATATGAAGACTTTTAAGGGTAGCTGAATGTATGGCTAGTATACAATATAATGAACCTATTAGGAAAGATGGTGTATTCCGCATTAAACGAGAATCAGTTGAAGGAAATTGAATGTGAAAAACAAATAGTAAATAGATATGCTCCAGCAGATGTATTACAAAAGTGACTATATCCCATAATACTTAAATCGATTTTTTATCTGTATATTGTGGTAGTCTTATAAAAAATATTTTACTTGTTAGATGACCTAATCAGTCTGAACAATGCATCGTCTTTGTTCTCGGAATTTTAGAAGCTACGACAGAGCCAAAACAATGAATCGTCTTTGTTCTTTTACCTTGCAAATTGTAAGCATAGACTTTGAACAATGGGCCCCCTTTATTCTTGATTTCCCAGAATTACAGAAGCTATGACTCAACCAAAACAATGAATCGTCTTTGTTCTCTCATGTGGCCTTGTAAACATAGACTTTGAAGCGTTGACAATGCATCGTCTTTGTTATTGATTTCCTAGAATTGAGATAACAATCTATTTCTAACTGAACAATAGATCGTCTTTGTTATCAGAGGTGTGACCTTCTAAGCATAAACTTTAAATCATTGATAATGGATCATCTTTATTCTCGAAAGAGATGTATTTAGATAACAATCTATTTTTATAAATCAACGAGAACAATAGGTCGTCTTTGTTCTTTCATGTGGCCTTGAAAATTTAGCGTAGACTTTGAACAATGCATCGCCTTTGTTATTGATTTCCTAGAATTGAGATAACAATCTATTTTTATAACTCAACCTGTACAATGGAATGTCTTTGTTCTTTAACCTTGAAAATTGTAAGCATAGACTTTGAACAATGGGCCCCTTTTGATTTCCTGGAATTGAGATGCGGAATCTATTTTCGACCTGAACATGGAAACAGTTTGAAACAGCTATCTGTTTTGAAACGGACCCCTGTTTTAGAAACAGCTACCTGTTTTAGGAAACGGCTACCTGTTTTAGGAAACGGCTACCTGTTTTTAGAAACGGCTACCTGTTTTAGGAAACAGCTACCTGTTTAGAACGGCCACCTGTTTAGAGCACTTGAGGGCGTGGCTTTGAAACATGCACCTCAGGGCTCTTGATTTCTAGAATTGAGATAACAATCTATTTCTAACTGAACAATGGATCGTCTTTGTTATCAGAGGTGTGACCTTCTAAGCATAAACTTTAAATCATTGATAATGGATCATCTTTATTCTCGAAAGAGATGTATTTAGATAACAATCTATTTCTAACTGAACAATAGATCGTCTTTGTTCATTTACCTTGAAAATTATAAGCATAGACTTTGAACAATACATTATTCATGATTTCCTAGAATTGAGATAACAATTTATTTTATAACTCGACCAGAAGAATGAATCGCTTTTGTTCTTTTACCTTGAAAATTATAAGCATAGACTTTGAAGCGTTTCTTGATTTCCTAGAATTGAGATAACAATCTATTTTTATAATAACGGAACAATAGATAGTCTTTGTTCTTTCATGTGACCTTGAAAGCATAGACTTTGAACAATGCATTGTCTTTGTTATTGATTTCCTAGAATTTCAGAATGACTCAGCCAAAACAATAGATTGTCTTTGTTCTCTAATGTGAAAGCATAGACTTTAAACAATGGGCCCCCTTTGTTTCTCAGAATAGGGCGTGGCCTAGAAACATGCATAGACTTGCTTGAGGGCAATGGCCTTCAGGACTATAATGACCTTGAAGCGGGGGACCTCGAAGAGGCTTACCACATAACCTTGTAGAGAGTTACACACCTGTGGTCTTCAGCTGCCCCTTGAAATAGGCAATGTTACCAACCTTGAAATCTAGTAACTTTTCTGGTGACTTTTTCCTAGATCTGGTGACAAATCTAGTGACAAAAGTGAGCCAGAAGCTCTATAGCTATACTACTGAAGGTAAAGGGTAAGCATCTTTTTTTGTAACAGAATTTAATTTCTTAGTATCAAAACAAACTCTAAAATCACCTGACTTCTTCTTAACTAAAACCATTGGAGAATTCCAAGGGGAAGAACTGGGTTTAATAATTCCTTGCTCTAACATATCATCAATTTCTCTGTTCGCATGCTCCAACATAGCAGGAGATAATGGAAAATAACGTTGTTTAATTGGTACTGCATCACCAGTATTAATTGAATGAAAAACTTTATTTGTCTTACCTAACTTTGTTGTTAAGGTTTTAAAAAGGTCAATAACTTGATTTAATTCAAAAACTTGATTATTATTGAGATCATCAATACTCTTAATCATAGAAAAAGTTGTCTCCGCAGAGTTTGCAGCAAAAGAATTTTCACCAAAATCAGCTTTAATTTCAAGTAAACGACAAAAATCTACCCCCAAAGTAATTGCAGTAGTAATAAATTCAGAAACAATAACAGAAATAGTTTTAGTAATAACATTAATAGTTAAAGATAAATCAACACTCCCCAAAATGGATTGTGAAGAACCATCAGCAATAACCAATGATGAAAAAGGCGAATTCCTATTTAATTTTAAATCATATTTATCAATCAAATACAAAGCAGGCTTACCTAAAATTGTTACGGTAGCTCCACTATCTAATAAAGCAATAAAATTCTCATTAAAAATCCTAACATTAATAAAAGTTCTAACATCATCATTATTCTCAACAAATTTATAACAATTTTTCGAAATTCCAAAAAATTCCTTAACAGTAATCAACCATTCGTTAAAAACATGCTTGTCAGCCTCTGAAAAATCATAAGAAATGTGTCGACTAACGGAACACTTTCCTTTACAAGTTTTTGAAAATTTACACCTCGGACAATTAGAAAAGTAACATTGGAATAACCACATCTAAAACAAAGATTCTATCATCACCCTTATCACAGGTGTGAAATTGTGACAACTTCTACATTTAAAGCATGTTGTTGAAGACTTAGCTGTATTAATTTTGTTGCAGTAAAGTAGAATTCATATTTTTGGTTTAATACCTGAAAAATGGACCTTAGGTTTAATATTTTCTTTCACTGCCGAAGAAGCTATAATCAGATTGTCTTTGTGAATCTGAATAAAATTAAATTTGAATTTAGAATTCTGAGCTTTCACTTGTAATTTTTACACAAATCTATTAAATGAAAAATATCATTTACACTAACAAGGGCTAATTGAGTAGCGAACCAAGGTTGTAAATTTTCATTATAATCTTTAATTGTTCACCTTCCGAAGGAGGAATCTCTAATTGAGAAAATAAATTAACCATTTCAGAAATAAAAGGGTTGGAATTTCATCAAAAGCCTGTTTACGATTTTAATATCCTCTAAGAAAACTTCGTCATGTCCTTCCGGTAAAAGTCACTCTTTAATTTAGTAATAAGATCATCACAAGTATATAAAAACGGTTTAATTGCCCTATACCAAACTAAACCTTTCCTGCAAATAAATCAACATCTGATAAAAGCATCTCCTTCGAGCAATCATTAGCTCCTCACATCTTTGAATAAAAGTAAAAACTTTTTCCTCACTACCATTAAATTTTAAATTTAATTTATATACAGGAACAGAACCTTTTGAAATTTGTAAGTTATTAATTAACGTGGAAAAATCTTCTGTAGGTATATTAACTGAAGTATTAACAGGGTCATTTTGTGACATCGAAATATTAGAAGTATCTAAATTTGAAACATCATTATTTAATTCAATATTTTCATTTATAGATCCAATTAATTCTAACGATTCGTTACATAAGGTCAACAATTGATCATGTAAATGTAAAAATTCATTATCAAAAGTAATGTAATTCAAGGGTTTCAAAATATGAATTAGACGTGTGTGTAGTCTAAGATATTCTGATTTAGAGGGCTTATGTTTAAAAAGTTTAATTGAAGACTGAATATGATTTAACTTTTCCTTCAATAATTCCAATTCTACTGTTTGATTTATATCGCACTTTGGGTATGAATTAAATAAATTTGGATTGATCTTTTCTGCATTTAATAGTCGTCTTAAAAGTTTTTGCTTCTCTTCCACAATTAACCGTTCTGCTCCACTTACATTGCGAAATTTTAGTTCGATTAATAACTCATCATTATATAAAACATCAACTAAATAATTCACAGTTGACATCGTAAAAAATATTATATAAGACACTCAATAAAGTTCATTATATAAACACATAAATGACCAAGCGTAAAACAATAAACCGTAACACTCCTTAAAATTCTGTCAGCACTAAATAATCAAAACAAAATTGAAAACAACTAGCATTAGAAACAACAGCAAATCAGGTCCCTTTTTCGAGCCCCAGTGTAACATTAACACAAATGTATTAAAAATGATTAAAATAACAAAGTAATAAAATATTTCAAGTCCCTGCTTGGGCGCCAGTATAATTTACATAAAATTGTTTAAATGGCCAGTATAATAACAATCAACATAATAATAATAATAACGGAATGGTGATGTAATTTGTACATTGAATAAATGCCAAATGTAATCTCTAAATACAAATTTTTAACAAATTGAATTACTAACCTTTCACCACTAATTATATGCCGTCTCGTCCCCAATCGGTTGATTAAATAGGGTGGGTTCTACTTTATTGACTTGTTAATACACCTGAAATGCGGCTTGCTTCTCACCTGCTTAATTATTTTCCCATCTCTTATTAATAAAAAAACAATGTATAATTATATGCATGCTCGAGCGCCATGTTATCTTTGTCCAGGAATAACAAAACCCTAAATAACGAACTATAATAATTTTCTATAAATAACAAAAATTAACAATGTGCAATTAAGTTTATTTATCCAATATATGAATGGTTAAGGAGAGGTAAGAAAAGGTTTTAAAGCTAAGCTTAAAAAAATATAAAATTTACCACATAAATTCCTCAGTATAATGATTTTCTTTAGACAGCTTCCTGTGTTTAATTATGGATGCGGAACGGTCAATCAGTATGAAAGCGTTTCTACATCTTCCTTTCGTATTCTTGTAACAACGCGGTCTTCTAGGTATTTGAAGGAATTTTCGTTCCACTAAACTTATTTTATTCTTGATGTTTTATTGTATTAAAATTGCATTTTAAGATGATATTATTTGAATGAAGAGAAACTTGTGTAAATAAGTAACTTAAGAGCCATTTAAAATATAAATATAAGTACTACAATGATTGTACGTAAATGTACGGGAGTGTACGTAAGTGTACGTAAGTGTACGTAAGTGTACGTAAGTGTACGTAAGTGTACGTAAATGCCACCGAAATTCTGATGGCACTAAATATAAAAATTAAGTAAAAACCATTATAACAATGTCTTCTGCTTTAACATTCAGCAGCAAGTGAAGTAAAAAATAGAGGCTTTCAGAAACGTTAAATGTCAAGAGTGTCACGCCTTGCGCGAAATACAATGATCAGGTCCAATTTTTAAAGAAAGGAACTATAACTATTTATATAATATTACACCCAAAATATATGTTCTATGAAATGCAATTTAAGTTGCCTTTCTCAATTTTACATGTAAATAATTAAAAACTTCTCTAATTCTACGCCAAATAAATTAATGATCTTAGATTAACGTATTTTTTAATACAACTACAAAAAAAGGTTGTTACAACGTCCCAATTGTTTCCAGAAAATGCGAGTTTCATATGCAGCACAAATTTTCTCTCACTCGGTACAACAACTGTAAAAACTTTGGTTGACACTAAACAGCTTACTTCAACCACAGCATCTAATACCGCTGAGTTTGTTCAGAAAATAGATGAAATATTTGACGCTTTAAACAGTCGATATTTGGGTGATAGTAGAAGGAATCGACGACCATTGTCTGTTTTTAATAATAACGCGGAAAACATTTTAAAGGATGGCCTTAATTTGTTTAGAAGTTTAAAAGTTTTTGAAAATGGAAGACTGCGAACAAACATATATTTTATTCAAGGATTTCAACTTTCTATAAAATCAATTTTAATGTTGTGGGACGATTTAAAAACCAATTACGACATTAAATACTTATTAACTTCATTCTTGAATCAAGATCCGCTTGAAAACTTTTTTTCTGTAATGCGGACAAAAGGCGGTTATAACCCAATGCGCACTGTGCGTCAATTTCGAATTGCCCTTCAGCATTACGCTAATATTCGGCTGCAAATTGCTGTCGATAATGGCAATTGTGACACAGACTTTGGGCGATTTTTAGACGTTTTAAGCAATGAGAAAAATGCACGTGACATTTACACCGTACAAAAAACTGCTTTGAATGTTGATAAAAATATGAACGACACAATAGTACAAGAAAATGAAGAATTTCAAGAAGATGATATTCTTGAAGAAGTAATAGAAGAAGAAACAAAACCTGTAACTTTAGAAAGCACGACACAGGCTTATGTGCAGCTTTTGTGCCATAAAATTTAAAAAATTTGATTGCGAAATTTGCAAAAATATTTATTGACAGAATGTGATTTAGTAGATTCTAATTATATATTTATAATAAATAAGGACTTTTCAAAATCAGGATCAGCAAAGTTTTTAAAGAAACCTTCTGTTTCATATTATAAATTTTTGCCTCATTATTAGAAATTTTTTTATTAATTTTGAAAAGTATAAATTCAAAAAGAATTATCAAAAATATAACGGAAAGATTAAAACCGTATTTAAGTAAAATTAATGTTTGCAATTGCCATAGACAAATATTCTTAACATTTTATGAAAATGATGATGTACCAAGTTTCAAGTAAATGGAAAAATTCAATGTAAAAGTGATAAACAACAAAAACAAAATAGAAAATTAAAATTCTCGAAAATTAATAATTATATTTAAAATTCATATCTTAAAAACATCGTTGTTTTATTAACATGTCTTTTTTAATGTCATTATCTATTACTTGAATAATGAAATAATAATACATTCAATATAGTGAATATAGATTTAACATGAAGAAACGAGGAGAAAATAGTGAGTTCTCTGAAAATGAGCATTTTGTATTAAGGAAGTGTCTAAAGGTCACAATTTGTATAAAAGTACCAAGTTGCTACTACAGATAAAATGGCATGTAAAGCAAATGAAGAATACAACGACTATCTAGATCTGTCGAAGGCATTGAGGTCTTGCCATTTAGGACGTAAAGATAAAGCAGCAAACAGTGTATCAGTATTTTATCTTCCGGGTTTTTAAAAATTAAATTACCGTTCTGTTATTGCATCTGCTGGAACAATAAAATCAAATGACCTTCAAGATCTAGTAAGAACGGTCATAAAGTTCAAAGTAAATTATTCCACAATTATTATTTGTGATCAAGGCCTGGAAATGAGAACCTTCAATTTCTGAAATGCTCTAAAGAAAAGTTTCTTTTATATCGAAAATCATAAGATATATACTGCTTATGACACACCGCATCTTTTGAAATCGCATCCAATAATGTTATGAAAAAGACTTTAAATTTGAGTAACAATAGAATGTCTTAGATATTGAAAAGACTTCAATTTAGACAGGAAAATTCATCAACACTCTTAAAGTAACGGACGTGCATATTTATCTAATAACTTCCAAAAGATGCGCGTTTTATGATTCAAATTTTTAGTCATTCTATGGCTTCTGCGATAACAGCACGCTTTAAATTTACTACAAAGTGAAACTAAAGATACTGCAGATTTCATCGAGAAAGTGGATAGAACGTTTGATTCTTTAAATATAGGCATATTTTGACAAAAATGTATCAAAAGCTCAGAAGATAATGTTTTGAAAACTCTAAAGCAAAACATTTATTTGAATCTGTATTCGATAGGAAAAATGGTCGAAGAAAAACAATATATATTGGTTAGAATTCCTGTTAACAATTGATGCAATTTTAAATCTGTTTGCTTATTTACGTAATGAGTTAGATACAACATATTTATGTTCTTACCTTAACCAACATCCATTACAAAACTATTTTCTGTTGCAGGACACGTATTAAATCCCTAACTATTCGTGAATTTAGAATTGCACTACAGCATAATTTATATATAAAGTTAAAAATGCTGACTATAATGCAAGTAATTGTAAAGAAGATCATTCGGATTATTTAAATAAGAAAATATGATAAACCAAAGAAAGTGGAAAAAGGACCCGAATAAACGAATAAAGGAAGTCAAACAATCAGTGTTAATGAAGAAATAAAAACCTCGATTTGGATTATGTTTGTAACATTGGAACTTCTAGACCTAACTTTTGAGCAATATTATGTCGCTGGATATAGCAAATAGATTAATAAACAAAATAAATGTAAACATTGCAAAATGTTAATGCTATAATCTGATGATTTTATAGCCAAAGATTACATATCTTTTACAAAGAATTTGGTTGTCAAAATAATTACTCACAAGACCAAAAACTGAATTTTTATAATAAAGTTTCCATTTTGCTACGTCATATCAAAATTAATTGTTGACACAAAACCTCAATCAATTTAAAAAATTATTTTAAAGAATTGCAAAAAAGTTTATTTAAACACGAATGTGTCCTGTCAATCAATGACTTATTAAATTTATTGTTTAAAGTTATGATTAAGCTTTTGAAATTTCTTAAAATTGCGAATGAACATATCTGAAACTAAAACTAAAAAAATTGAAAACTGTCCAAGTGACAAAAGAATATTAATAAAATTAATTTCACACCTTTAAACATTTAGTTTTATTACTGCAAATTCCTACTGGCCTATTTTCTCGTAAAAATTGTAGCAACATTTCTACCATATTTAAAGGTTCCTTTACTTTTAAAACAACATAGTCTGGAATTTTGTTACAACATATCGTCTTTTCGTAAATAAGGAAAACCATTCAAGAGATATTTACCTGATTTTTATCAACAGCTTTAAAACTATACAAATTTATTCATATATATTTAAATCGTGGTGACATGTAGTACAACACTTATGTAATAAAGAACTTGTATAAAATAAGTTCAATGCAACAAAAACTTATGGACAATGATAAAAATGGACACGATTACGATTTTGTAAAACTTAAACTATGTGTTAAATTGAAGTGGAAAGGATAATTACATTTAAAACACAAACATGTATTATCCAAAACTATATTGAAATTACTAATTATAGACATAAAATTTAAAATTTAGTGTTTCTGAGATAAATAAGGACTAGTGATAGTATAAAATAGTATTGTGAATTGAAAAATTATAAACTTAAGAATAACTACTTTCTAAGCCTGTAATAAATTAACATTAAAAACATGATTTATAACTATTGACAAAAAGTAATTAGTGTACAAGATAAGCAAAATTGAAAATAAAGCATAAAATGGGACTGAGGCCAAAATCAATTATAATTTGAAAACAGTGAGCTACTTAATTTCAGACAATGAGCAATAGTAAATATGTGTTTATGTGATAAAGATTTTAGGTTAATGTTCTTAGTTTTAGATGTTCCTTGCAAAACGCATTTAGTTATGTAAAATAGGTGTCACAGAATAATATTGATCCTTAAATATGTGGAGATCCATTATGTACTGAAAAACAGAAAATATTAGAAAAATGTAAATATAGTAGTAAAAGTGTAGATTAAATTATGTCAAAATAGGTCGTATGAGATGTTTATGTATGCGGATTTTAATCAGGAACTCAAAATGTAATTAGAATTCAAATCCAGTAGTTTAGTTTGTAGACAGTGGGATGCAGAGGAATGCGGCAGTGAGATAGTCATATACACAGTTTTACATTATCGTTGCACCTCGATGATTTTTACTCAATGGTTCAAATATAAGGACAGAACGGGAGAAAGTATGTGCTTAGCATTTGATGAAATATCTGTAAAGGCAACATTTAGATTTTGACGAAGTGCATGATCTAATTGAGGATATGAGGACTTATTTTTAAAATCAAAAGTAGCTAATAGTGCGCTAGTATTTTAAGTTCGTAGACTATTGGATAACTGGAAAATTCCTGTGGCTATTTTGTTTCAGCAGGACCCGAAAGGCATGGAATTAAAAAATATTGTTGTCAATGTGGTGAAGACATTGAGAAACACCTCTTTAAAGCCTTTACTACTATTTTGTGACCAGGATTAATAATCGCTCATTCAATTTGCTTCTACGGCAAATGTCCAGAAATAATTATTGATGGGGAGTATTTAACCTGCTATGACACCGCATTTAATGAAGAGCTTACGCAATAACTTTATGAATAGCAAATTACAATTTATAGTAAGCAAAGAACGCGTTGGTTGGAACGACATTTTAGAAACTTACGAAATTGATTCAAGTAAAACAACTCGAGCTATGTATAAGATTAATTAACACCCGAATGAAATTTTCAAATGTGCGTTAAATATCGACAAATTTTTTACGATGCTTCTGCTATGAAATCGGCACATCAATTAGGACAGCTCAAGAGTAGGACAGCTTTTCCTAGTGCTACATTTATCGAAATGTAAACAATATTTTTGACGCATTAAATAGTCGTGTTT
The DNA here is from genome assembly GCA_036346205.1 of Vesta saturnalis. Taxonomy (NCBI): domain Eukaryota; kingdom Metazoa; phylum Arthropoda; class Insecta; order Coleoptera; family Lampyridae; genus Vesta; species Vesta saturnalis. The sequence goes on along the minus strand of JARFJB010000199.1, from coordinate 104,046 downwards.
TAAAATGTTAATCTTTATAAACATTGTCCATTTTAATGCTAAAACTGAAAGTGTCTTAGAGCGCCACTCTAGTAAAGTGAATGTCGTAGGTTCAAATTTTACTCAGTTAAACTTTTTATTTATGTAGTTAAAAAAATTAATAATGACTTTTAATGTGATCTTTATTCTGAAATACCCTGTAAACTAAAGTAAATTTTTTTATGAATTTGTTTATTAAAGCATTTTTTTTTTTAAATTTTAAATACTTTAATTTATAGTTTTCTATATGCAATTACAAGGTTTTATTGACGTGAAAACCAATAAACAAGTATATAATTGATATAAGGAAACATAAATATTTATATACTCAAAATCGTTGATAAAATTAATGGTCCTATTATGAACCCTGTATACGTAAATTAAAGTAAATTGTTTAATGAAATGTTTATCAAAGCATTTTTTTTTGTTTTAAATACTGTAATTTATATGCAATTATAAAGTTCTATTGACGTGAAAACCAACAAAAAGTATACAATTAATAAGAGGAATGCCCTGTATACCAAAATTAAAGCAAATTTTTGAATGAAGTGAAACTTGTTTATCAAAGCATTTTTTTTATTTTAAACACTTTAATTTCTATTTTTCCATACGCGACTACAAAGTTTTATTGAGGAAAACCAATAAACAAATAATAATTAATAACAGGAACATATAAATATTTATATACTTAAAATCGTTCATAAAATTAATGTGATCTTTATTCTGAATTACCCTGTATACGTAAATTAAGGTAAATTTTGTTATGAAATGTTGATCAAAGCATTTTTTTTTATTTTAAATACCTTAATTTCAATTTTTATTCAATTCAATTTTATTTTATTGATGTGACAACCAATAAACAAGTATAATTAATAACAGGGAACATATAAATAATTATACTTAAAATCGTTCATAAAATTAATGTATTATGAAATACGCTGTATACGTAAATCCAATTTTATAATGAAGTGGAATTGTTTATCAAAGCATTTTTTTTTTTATTTTAAACACTTTAATTTCTATTTTTGTATATGCAATTACAATGTTTTATTGACGTTAAAACCAATAAACAAGTATATAATTAACAGGGAACATGTAAATTATTTATATACTTAAAATCGTTCATAAAATTAATCCTCGAATCATTTCTAATATAAAAGAGGCGACGGTATCGGTTTCTTGCGAAGCTTGAATAAATGTTATTCATTCAGCGATAAAATTTCATATCACATGCAAACTCTGTTTACAGACGATGGTGTCACCACTACACAGTAGTTTAGTTTGTGGATAGTGGGGTGCAAAGGAACGCGAGAAGTGAGATAGCCATATAGCACAAAACTTTACATTACATTGCATCTCTTTATGATTTTATGATTTTTTACTCAATGGTCTAAGGTTTTTGCCAAGTGCTGCTTAAAAAAATAGTGATTACCTACATTATATTTACCGATATCTACATAATTTTATTATCCTTGTAACGTTGTCAATATCACAGTAATATCTACCATATATAGACAAGATCGTAAATTTTATAAATAAGTACCAAAAGAAATGTACAGACAAAATCTTAAAAATCGCACGAATAACTAACTCAAAATACGGATAAAAGAAGTAAAATATCACAGATGTTATTTATTACTCTTTTGACTCGAAATTTCCATTCTGCCTTTGAACGTGCTCATAAGTTTACCTTTGATCCATCCTTTTATTTCCTGTAACTACGTTCTACCAGATATTTATCAATGGCTTTTAAACTAGATTCTATGTTTAATATAGTTTCTTCGATAGTGACATTGGTTCATGAAGAAGCACTGCTCATAACATCGCGTTTCCTATTATTCGCCAAAACTTTCCCCTTTCATTAGAAGACCTAATTCAGGAACGTGAAAATGGATTGTGTGCCTTGAGGCTTTATTGGTTAATCTATTTGAGGACTTGGAACTTTATTTTCTGTTACTACTTGGGTGATGCACGACTCTTTGTTATCTTTCTTATCTCAAGTAAGAATGAAATACCTATCGAAATGGACGATGAAGTAATATTTGCGTAGGTTGTGGATGGTGTAACCAAATTAGATACTTGTTATTTAGGTTCTTGGTACGATATGTTATGGATAATCCTCACGTCTGCAATCTTCATTTCCTCTTTAAACACCGAACACACTTTTGATAAAGCAGTTTGAGATCCTCCGCAATTATGACACCCTATTGGCTCATCGCAACGTACCCCTTGATGAACATTTTTTCCACGTACGTACCGTGGAGGTTGTTTACATGAAACATATGTATGACCAATGTTGACAATTAAAACAGCAAAGAGGATTTGTAATGTATAGTCGTACTTGTAGCGGGTACAGAGTTGCTTGTGCTGTTTTGGGTAGCTAAGGATGGTTAGCATTATAGTTTACAGTGTCTTCTAATATTCCTTGTATGTTTGATTTTATTCTATTTGCATCTATGACGCCTTAACTTTTCAAGTTTGCCTTGATTTCTTCAATAGTACTTAATTAAAATACTTGTCATTTGGGTTTAGATGGTGTATGTTTATATTTATATAATTCTATACGTTTCGATAACACTTAGAGTTGTCGTCCTCAGTAGTAGTCAAATCTCCTTGAATTGTTCTAACAGCCTAAACAATTTTAAAAGATTTTTCTACTACTGAGGACGATAACTGTAAGTGTTACGTATACAATTATATAAATATAAATATAAAAATACACCATTTAAGCCCAAAAGATAATTATTTTAGTTTATGTAATAATGGTGGAAGTTTAAATCTTCAACAAAACAATTCAGTCTTTACAATATACTACACCTTTTGATATATTTAACGTAGTAAGAGTTTTATGTCAGTCGCATTAACCTTCTCCCCTGTTCACTAGCATTTGTTTCAACCAGTAACCTTTAACTTTTTTAACGTTCTCTAAATCTCCAACTAAACCAAGAACAGTTGTACTAACACAGAACAAACTCATTGAGAAGAGGTCTCTTTCTTCATAGTAGAATACGGGGTATAAGTTCCTTTTCGCCGCTTACATTCTAGTGGAAACTCCCTCTCCTTTTTTTTTGGGGGGGCTAGTATGCTCATGCTTTTGGTTAGTATGCTTATATTTTATGCTTATATGCTTATTCGTAGACTGTTCAGGATTCCACCTCTTCAGCCCTGGTCATTCCATTATTGTTGGTGTTGCAATGTTTTTTGTAATCGTGTGCTTACAATCATGAGTTTATTATTTTTGGTGTGTTAAAAAAAAAGAAAGATAATTTGTTGAGGGTTTATTATTGTTGTAAAAAAAAAGGTTAAAGGTCTGATTTATTACTGTTGTGAATATTTAGGTTTAGGTGTGCATGTGGTTGAGTGTGGTGAGGGGTGTAGACGATTCGTTAGCCGGTATCCTTGCGTGGTCGTTATCTAGTTGACGGTGGGATGCGGAGTGCATAAGGGATGTTATCGAGGGTCTCTTCTATCTCCTCTGGGATGCCGTCTAATAATTGGGTTAAGATCGCGGGGGGGTGTTTACATTTAAGTTTTTTACGTGGGAATTTGGGAGGTTGGTAGGTCTAGGAAGTTGTGATAATTTCTTTGGTAAGGATGGTATCGCCGAAAATTCTTTTGTGTGTAAAGTTTTTCTGAAGTGTTTGGATTCTGTGTGTGATTGGTGGTATGTTTTCGTGTTGTGTTGTGAGGTTTCTTGGGTAGCTGAAGGGTAGCGCGTGTATACGTCTAAATATCCGGCGTTCACAGGATGCTATAGAGGAAAGGTGGTTAGGGTTATCGTTTGTGTATATTGGTGCTCGGAAATCCATAACAGGACGGATGTAAGTTTTGTATGTGTGTTGGAATGTTTTGAGGTGACAACCTCTGATTCGACCCCGGAGGGCGCCCAGTAGGTTTGCACGGTTTCTAATTCTGTTAAGTGTTTTCCTAACATCGGGGAGCCAATTAAGTGTTCTGGTGAATAGGATACGTAGGTATGTGATTTGGTCTTGAATCTCTTGGTTAATGGCGAGGGATACATTTCTGGAGGATAGGTTTGGGAATTTGTCTTCGGCGTAATTAGGGTGGCGTAAAAGGATTGCTTGAGGTTTGGAGGGGTTAACGGAGACTCTCCACCCGGTTGGCCCAGTTGGAAAAGTTCCGAAGGGTTTTGGATATGCGGTTGGAGGCCGTTTCGCTGTTCCGATTAACCGACCAGAAGGCGGTGTCATCTGCAAACTGCGCAACAACTACTCCGAGTTGGGTAACTTGAGGGATATCTGACGCAAATATGGTGTAAAGGATGGGGGCTAAAGCAGAACCTTGCGGAACGCCTGCAGTGGGTTGGAAATGGTCTGAGAGGTTTTTCCCTACTTTCACCCTGACCGATCGATTGGTCAGGTACGAAAGCAGGAGTTTGGTGAAGGGGTTGGGAATGTTAAGGTTTTGGATTTTTTGTAGGAGACCGGCGTGCCAGACCCTGTCAAATGCTTGCTTAATATCCAAGAACACAGCCAGATTGCATTGCTTATGGTTGAATGCTCTGGTAGTGTCGGTAAGCAGCTTCAACAAGGGATTGTGACACGTCCGGTTTGGGCGGAAGCCGAATTGGCTGTTGGGAAGGAGGTCGTTATACTCTAGGTGTTCCCTGAACCGCCTGGCTAGAATTTCCTCGAAGCATTTCCCCAGGCAACTCAGGAGGGATATGGGTCTGTAGGAATTAGGTGAGGTTAGGTCTGAGTGAGGTTTTGGTATCATGATGGTGGAGGCCGATTTCCAATCCGTCGGGAAGTAAGAGAGGGTTAGGCACTTGTATATGTTTGAGAGTAGTTGGAGGCATGGGCCGGGTAGGTGTCGGAGGATTTTCCTATTGAGGCCGTCGCAGCCTGGGGCTGAGTGTTTGCCTTTTTTAAAATAGGCATTGACCTGGTCGGGCGTAATTGGGGAATAGAAGGGATTCTCGTTGTCGAGGGGGGGTTCGGGAAGGTTAAGGTTTCGGGATTCCGCGAGGCGGTTCTCGAGGAATTCCTTGAAAACAGGATCGAATTGGGGATCGTTGGGGGATTGGAATATGGATTGGAGGTGGTGACCAAAGAAATCGGCCTTTCCTTGGTCGGAGGATGTTAGGTTGCCCTGAAGGTCGGTTAGATGGGATTTGGGGTTAACTTTTCTTCTGGTCAGTCTGTCAAACTGTTGCCAGAAGTGTTTACCGTCTAGATAATCTAACTGGGAAGTGGCTTTAGCCCAGGAGTCTCCTCCGTGTTTATTGGCTTCTCGCCTGATTAAGGCGTTAAAGCGATTGTATTCCGTCTTGAGAGCCGGATCCCTGGATCTCAAGAATTGACGATAGATTCGTCTCTTCTCTTTGATCCAGTTCACTATGTGTCTTGGGAGCGGTTTTTCGGAAATGTCGATGTTTTTAAGCGGGACTGAGGTGTCGACCGCTTCCGTAATTACGGAAGTTAGGTCGCTAATGGCTCTCTCGAGATCTTGGGTGATTTGAAGATCAGGTGTAGGAAGGTTTTTGGAGATGTGTTCGGCGAACACATTCCAGTCTGCATTCGAGAAATCTTTGATGATTGTGTTTTGAGGGGGTGTTGGGGGAGCAGGACAAAATGAAGTTTTGACCAGCAGTGGAATATGATCTGAAGTGATCGTGGTGCCTAGAAAGCACTCACGATCGAAGCAGTGTGCTATTGATTCGGATACTATTATGTGATTTATTATTAAGGCTCCTAAGTGGTCAAAATAAGTAGGTTGTGTATTGGCGATCCTCAATATAGGCAACTGCAACAGAGCAGATGATAGTCTGTTGCCGTTTCCATTTGTTGCGGTGTCGCCGAATTGAATATGGCGGGCATTTAATTCTCTTAGGATGACTGCATTTGGGAGGCTGGATGCATAAACTAACAGGTCATCGGGAAGTGTATTGTGCCCGGGTGGATTGTAGTAAGAGATGAATACTATGGGAGTGGGGAAGTGAACCGTTGGAGCAACGCATTCGAGTTGCTGCAGGTGCGCGGGTAGTTGAAACGGTTCCGTGTGCGCTATTGTTGAGGAAGGAATTATAAGTGTTAAATTGTAGTGTGCATTTTTGTGAGAGTTTGGTTTCTGTAATTGAAAGGACGTGTACATTGTGTTGGTGTAGGAAGTGTTTAATTAGGGGGCGTTTCCGACGAACTCCCCTAGCATTAATGGTCCCTGTTATGATGTCCATTGGGAACAAAGGCGTTTAAGGATGGTGTTTGTGGACTACGGCGACCTTCCTCCGCGTACCGGCTACGCAGACGTTGATACTCCGTTGGAAAAAGTTGAGGGATAAGGATTATATGGTTCAGATAACACGGAGTAGGTGGTTAGGAAACAGGTATACGAGAGAGTGGGTAAGGACTTGTATGAAGGATTTGATTGTGACGGGATCTGTGTCGGGAATTGGTTTAAGGTGAAGGGTGTCTTCAGAGTCAGACTCGTCAGACATGATGGGATCAAGGATTGCCATCTGTGACGGAGAACTGGGAGGTTCCCGCCGCATCCGGCACTTAAAGGAGTAGGTGGGGTGGGCATCCCCGCAGTTGCTACAATTTGGGTTTGCCGCGGACTTACAGGATGTGGATCTGTGGCTTCCGCCACAGTTGGGACACTTGATGGATCGGGTAGGGCACTCCTCAGAGGTATGTCCCACCTGCGTGCAGGTGACACAATACATGGGGAGAGGTGTAGGAATGAGGGAAGGTTCGCAACAAAAGTGTCTCCCGAACAAGGAGACACCGGTTGCAAGAAGGAACTCTAGGGTGGTTTGGGAATTTGTGATTACGCGGACTAGGGATGTGGGTTTGTTGGTGGCCTTCGAGGTGATGCGCACGGCCTTTCTCACGTGAGGTAGGTCGATTGCATCGAGGATCTCGTTGGCAAGGATGTCCTTATCCACGTGACGAATCACGCAGGAAAAGGAAGTAGGTTTAGGAACGGAGTTTGGTTGACGGGAGCCGGATAACTGGGTTAAGGTAAGGGAAGGTTCACCGAAGTGGTGTTGCAGCCTAAGCTGCGTTCCATCCGGTAAGGGAGAGGACGTTTTGAGGAGGCAGGTGTGATTGTGGTTGAACGTTAAGTTCAACCACGGAAGGTTAAGGGGTTTTAGGGTATTGAACAGGGATTTCTGTGACGTGATGGACTTCTGGGTATTGCGGACGCAATATCTCGAGAATTGTGAGCGGGTGGGTAAAGGATTAGGGTTAACAGGTGTAGGACTCACGGTGGGTACAGGTGGTTGAGCAGGTGTTGGTAAGAGAGCGGGTGTAGGTAGGAGAGCGGGTTTATGTGTGTGTCCGGGATTGTGTGTGTGCGCGGGTTTGAGTGGTTTTGTGGAGGCAGTAGAGCGTGTGGAAGTGTAGGAGTGAGAGGATGTAGTGGAAATGGACGATGCATTTGAGTGGGTGCGTGTGCGTGAGGAAGGTGGAGGTGAAACGAGTGTGTGTGCGTAGGATTGTGTGGTAAGTGGTGGTGTGGGTGGACGGACGGCGTCGGGGGTAGGAGACACAACTTTGAGAGTAGCTCGGTGGCGACCTTGCTTGACCATCTCGGTTGCGCTGTTAGTATTAGGTTTGTGAATTGAGGATAAAATTAAAAATTAAATCTGTTTTATCGAAAGGCCGGGTCTCTGGCGAGGTGCAGCCTCACACCCGAGGGAAAAAGGCTTGGAAATCAGAGACCCAATTCGAAACGGAGGAAATACACAGTTAAAATAAAATAAAGTAATTAAATTAAAATTCCTTATTAATGATACCTATACTCCCTCTCCCCACAAGGGTTTCTTTTATAGCTGACGGCCAGATTACATGGTATATAATAAAAGCAATAGATACAGCGGAGCACGGACAAACCACTTTATACTTTACACAATGGTACAGCACTAAGAGAGGAACAAACTACCGACGTGCGACTAGAGTTTGCGTTACCCGGGGTGTATCACGTGCAGGTGCTGAATTAACTTTAGTCTCCTCAATATACTATTTTATTACTATTATTTTTATTATTCCCAATACAAGTTTTGGGAAAAACTTAACACAAATGCTGACTAACACTCATAGGTCACATAACTTAGTTCTTGGCCATTATGCCGAGAACCGAAGAGGACTGGAGTATTCGTGTAGGTTTTTTGCAATATTTGGTCCAAATTCTAACCAAAACTCATGGACCGTACGATTCAGCCCTTCGTAATCGAGAGAATCTATTTTACCGTACCTACAACGAAATTGATGTATCAATACGACTTTGGGTAATATTCCTTCTAAACACTCATCAGAATTAATGGGCATCGATATATTCTATTTTTCTGCATCTGCTGCGTAAGTATAGATTTTGGACTACACATCTAGAGTACATAGGATATCATATAACAGAAGTGACATTAGCTGTAAGTTTTTTCCTCTCTTTAAACAGTGCAAAACCAAGGTGAATACATAATTAAACTAAGATATTGCAAAATTTGATTGGTCTTTCTTGCTTATTGAGAGCAAACTTAATGTAACAAACCGCATCTTGGTGTCTTAAGCTATTTTGGGGTAATTACAGAGAACCGACACAAACCGCTTGCTAAGATCCAAATTTAGAGTAATTACCGTCGACCAGCATTACAAACCAGTACTGGCGCACATGGCGTGGCAAACTTGACAAGCAAGGCACATATACAAAAATCTAATCCGAATGGGAACTGGTCCAATAAGAGGGACCCGTTAACAAAAGGGGCAACGCTGTATCTTAAAAGAGTACGAAGTAACCCAGATATCCATCTACCGACGCAATCCGCACGGTCTTCTGCTGCTCGTATCGGCAAACATGCAAAAATAGTTAAATCTGTGGGGGCATGGGTGCAAGAATGTTGGACTTGCGTCCTTGCTAAGCGGGGACTAGATCAAGACAACACCGTACGACCACGCGAACCTACGTAGCCATTCGAAGTGCTATCCTGATGGGGCGCTGCACCAGCACAACCACCCGAGACCAACAATTCGTAGTGGTTGCTGATATTTATAGTATGTGGTTAGAAGTG
>JARFJB010000199.1:0-90000 GCA_036346205.1 Vesta saturnalis | reverse complement strand
CTTTGAAGAACAGTCGCAGAGCATCACAACTTTGATTCCGTACTTTACGGTTTATTCGAGATATACATCCTAAATGGACATATACCCCGAAAACACAAAATCTGCTCATCAGTTTCTCAATGTTTCGATAAAAATGTCCCGGATATCTCGGATATGAGCAACCGCATGCATTTTCATCCTTGCTTCTCTTGAGGTTGTATTGCCACATCGACGACAGTTTATCAAAAACATAAATTTTTCTTTACATTTATAAAATGATCCAGATATTTTGAAATCAAACAAACGCTTGGCATTGAGGTGATTGTCTTTTTTTTATTGCGGACAGTATCAAGATTTTACATAGCCTCATAAGTTCTTCTTTAGTTACTGCTGACATGGTCTGTGATTTGTCAGTATATTTTTTGGATTGTTTTACAATTGCATGTTTGTAGCGCAGTATTGTATTCACAATACGGTCTGAGAAGAAGTGGAATAAATAATCAGAAAAAGCTGAACATGTTTCCGCCCCACTTTTACTTCCAGAAATAAAATGTATACCATTTGTGACCATTTTTCCCTTCATACAAATATATTTCGGTTTAGTGATACATTTTGAGTTTTTCTGTTTCCAATAATTTGGATCGGCGATTGTAAATGGCCCCGGTAATCCCTGATAATAATAAATCCTACATGTAAATTCCCCCGCATCATTAGGGCACATCTTTCTCCAGGCATGTAAATTGCGCCGGAGGATTATTGCATCTATAAGAGGCTCATTTGTAATTACTAATTACCTTGTTTTAAATACGTGTATGTAAATAAAAGGGTTGAAAGTTAAACATTACTTTAGTATCACTATTCCTTTTTGTGTGTGGACTGTAATAAGTGTACTGACGTAAAAATGGGTGATCATATAACTAGCGAAAGAGGACGAACATTACTTGTGATCAACAATCAAGTTTTACAAAAATTCTCAATTATTATCATCGAAAGAAGGTAAATGTAGGTGTACATTCAAAACATGCAAATCCCATGTCTATACCGTGGTTGAAGGAGGCTCTGCCATAATCACGAAAAGTTTTATCGAGCACAATCATGCAGTAAGTAAATTTTATTAATTACTTATACTATAGATACAGGATGTGTCACTTAAGAAGTAGCTCCTAAAAATAATCAATTTTCCAGTTATTTAAAAAAAATTAAAAAGCGAAAGAAACTGAAGACTTATGCGAAAAACCTGCAAAAATTGTGCATAGATTGCTACAAAATTCAAATTCAGACCACTTAACATCTTCAGATTTGAATAATTGAAAACGCAATGTTTATAACGCTCGCCGATCAGTAATACCTCTCCTTTCAAGATCTATTTTCCAAGTTCAGAATGCAATTAATAATACGAACATTTTAACCAACAGGAAGAAAAAATATTACTAACAAGATAACCATTTTTTCGTGCACCACAAATTTGAAACTGCTTTGTGAAGCAAAAACACTGTATGCTGATGGCACCTTTAGCTATTGCACGAAATTTTTCAAGCAACTTTTTACCATTGGCGGTTACTTTAACGGTCATTATATCCTTCTGATCTTTTTCTTGCTTCTTGACAAATCTACAGGGTCTTACACATTTGCTTTTCATGATATCTTAAAACAATGCAACAGTTTAAGGTTGCGTTTCAGCCCTACTGAAATTGTGTTAGATTTTGAAAAGGCTATATACTCCACTGCATTGAATGTGTGGCCTGAGATTACAATACTAGGGTGTCGTTTTCATCTTGGGGAGTCGTGGTAAGTAAATTTAAAAATATTGCTTTTATGTGTAATTTCACAAACATCATGTATTTCAGGTACCGGAAAATTCAGACATAGGGTTTGTCGTCAGAATATCGTGATGTAAACTCCCATATCGGAAAGTGGTTACATTACATGTTCGGGTTAGTATTCCTAGACCCTCGTGAGGTAGGAGATTGCTACGCATTGGAGTTAGCAGCTATCCGACCAGAAAATTCCAAAATTACTGAATTCGCGAATTATTTAGTGGACCATTACTTAACTGAAGACAGCGCATTTCCACCACATTTGTGGGCATCGACATCTTCTTCATTAAGTACATTAAGTAGAATGAGACAGCAAAACATGTAAATTTCACCGTACAGTTAATTATGAGGTAAATAATCACTTGGCAAATTGCGCCGATTAGTTATCATTAGATATAATTAGTGCCTAAAATGTATCTTTAAAATGCACACTTACAAGCACTACTGGTTTAAGTCGCTAAATCAAAAACAAAAGTAAATACACAAATGCTATTTGTTTGTAAATACGACATAAAATAAACTATCTTATATATTTATTCCATATGGCTGTAATAATGTGACACAATTTTAACAAATTGTAGCTCGAAATTAGTGCCCTCTATATCTTGGTCAGGTCTACTGTCATAGTTTTCTCAATTTCATTTTCCAACTCTTGGTCAGTTAAAGGCTTTTTACCTGATTCAATTCTCTAAGAAATATAATCTATCAGTTTATAAAACCAAAGTATAAACATTGACCTTACCTACTGAACAGGTATCGCTTAAAAAGTTTACGTTATTACTAATCAATCGTAAATTTTATGACGATATCAAACTCTACGAAGAAAAATTCCACAACAATCTGTACAGGGACATGTCGAACACAATAGACTAACAAGAAAGGTACTCCGACGTGAAACTCGGTTTAACGTCAACACCAATTCGAAATCGAACCAAGAAGACCGAGCGTTGTAAAAATTACGATGTATTAGTATTCTAAGGTTAAGCTAGTATATCAAAAATTCACCCGGATTCCATAAACACAAATTTTCATTTATGTATGTATCTTATAGGAAAACATACAGGTACAGTTTTAATTGATAAGGTTTATGGGTATTTCTGTATTTCTCATTTATCTTTACAAAAAATGTACACGTTTTGATAACAATTACAGTTGTGGTTCTCAGTAAATGATAATAGGTTTAAATATTTATTGAGATGTCGAAATAAATTTTTAAATATGAAAACGCAAATACGAGGGTTGCTATTTATGTATTGAGAATAGAAAGAATAAAGAAATGAATTTGATGAAAAGTATTTTTATTACTTTTCAAAATAATCGCCTTTAAGATCTATACACCTTTGCATGCGATTGAACCACCCTTCAAAGCACTTTGGCCAGTCACAAGATGGTAGCTATAAAACATGCGTCTTGAAGGCCTCAACTGCTTCTTCGGGCGATAAAAATCGTTGTCCACGCAGTTTGTCTTTAATTAGTGAGAACAAGAAGAAGTCATTAGGTGCCAAGTCGGGGCTGTAAGGCGGATGACCCATCAATTCGATCTTTTGTGTGTCCAAATACTCGTTTGTTGCATGTGATGTGTATGAGCTGGCATTGTCGTGATGCCAAATGATTCGTCGTTTTGGGTTGGTTTCTCTCAATTTACCGAAAACTTCAGGCAAGCAAATGGTCGTATACCACGCTGAATTAACGGTCTTTCGATTTTCGAGAGACACAGTTACCACAGGACCGGTCTTCGCGAAGAAAAACGCCAGCACGCTTCGAGAACGAACAACTTTTGTTGGCTTTGCTTCACATTGAAACCCAAACTGTGGACTAGCCTTTTCTTTCTGGCTCATACGCATAAATCTGTCAACAAATATGGAATCCAACGTGCAGACAGCTTCCGAACACACAAATGTTCGTGCAAAATCTTATGTATGCTGGTCATACTAATGGTTAAGCATCTCTCGTGATATGTCACATGACGATCTTCTTCAATTAGTTTTCGCACAGCATCGATATTTTCCGGCACAACGACTGATTTTGGACGACCTTCTTTAACTTCATCCGTCAGCGAACTACGTCCACGTTTGAATTCAGTGTACCAGCGATATACAGTGGCTGTGGATGGCGCTTCATCACCAAAAGTTGAATTCAGTTGATTGATGCATTGTTCTTGAGTTAGACCACGTCGAAAGTGATAATAAATCATAGATCGAAAATTTTCACGAGTTAATTCCATATTTTGGCTGAGATGAAATTTTCAACTTACTGTAAACAACACAAATAGTGCTCGCACGACAAAACGTTCTGAGTACGTATAAACTCAAAAATGTCAAACTTTAAGATGACAGTGACAAATTTCACCTGGCAATACCAGTGTTGCCAATTCTCAATGCATAAATAGTATCCCTCGCTTAAGCTGGCTATATATAAGTTTGATAAACGTACTTAAAAGCCAAATAAAATCGTTATTGTACACTGAAAATACAATGTGTACGTTATTATTTTAATTTTAGGTTTATATAAAAAATAAGTAAGAGCGATATACAAGAAATACATGGTTTAATATCAAAAAATAAGTCTTTTAATTATATGTGACATTCGGTTCATGTTTTCATATTGTCCTAATGAATTCTATCTATAATATTAAATACACCCAAAATGGTATAATACAGTCCCCTTTAATAAATTGAGAACTGGTAGCAACAAGTACCAAGCATTGGACCTACTATTGAAATGTCAGTGATTTTCCAACATAAAAAAGGGTTATACTAATTCTTGGTGACCATTGAACCGTTTCGACCTAGCGAATTCAAGAAAAAAATGTTAGTAATGAAAATGCAGATGATTCGTGACGATTTATTTGATTTATCACTAATCCTACAAACATTAATATATCTATTTGAAATGGAGGAACAGTTGAAAATGTTGTAAAGCGTGCGTTTTTAAAACACCATTAAAAATATGTTGCGAAAGCTGTAAATTATGAAGCAATTAATACGTTAGACAATTTAACTTGTGTTAGATGCAAAATTAGATTTATTATGGATTATGTGTTTAACCCATTGTCCCAAATGATTATTTTTTTGGAGTTTCGACATAATTTTTAAAGCACCTGTAAAGAAAGTATTTAGAAGCATTGTAAAAGTGTCAAAAGCCATAAAAAAAATTTTGTGTGTTAAATAAGGGCTGTCCTTGTTTGAGGACAATGGGACTACACGTATAAAATAAAATTATTATTTTTTAAGAAATCAGTACTTTTGTAGAAATTTTATATTTGTAGCAATGTGACAAAATATAAAAAAATTTCTATTTTTTGTTAAATTTTTGAAAACATGGAATATATAAAATTTTATAGCACTTTATGCAATACGTTCTTGGTTTTCCAGAACAGTCCTTGTATTGGCAGCGCCTCTAGTTATCCCGTTTCACCAAAATATGGCCGACATTAACAAACCTACTCTGATCTAGGGTACCTACAGAAATTGTAGGGAAACTTGTCGGTCTTCCTCGAACAATTCTTTTCGCGTGCCCTAACTTCAAATATTTTAGCGCAATTGCTTTTCTAAAACGTTTTATAAAAATTTATCGCCTGGCATGAATCGTTTTGAATAAGACGCATCCGTTTACTATAGCCATATCGATCATCCTAGAAAACAAGCACCAGTACCATTTTTTTACCTAGAATCGCTGTGTTTTGTTTCACCAAAAGCCAGTCATGGTGCTCAATGCCTCTCATATATGTATTGTAGTTAGAAATTGCAGCGGACTGGGAAACCGTAACATGTTTTTTTTCTTGCTTACTCCAACGCTGAACGTTTGCCATTGGTTCCACTTTGTCAAAATTTGTGCCCACTGCAACACATTTATTGTCGTCCCATTTAACAATTAATAACTGCTTATTTCTGTCGAATCTGAAGTCGTACGAGACCACATTTTCCTGTTCTATTGTCTCTGATTGTTTCAGATGCTCTGAAGCCTTTACTTTTTAGATCAACTAACAAACTATAGCTTGTAAAAAAGTTATCAAAGTAAATGCAATGAGTTGTAAGATCTTCGATAATAGATAACATATTGTTTACAACTCTATATCTTAGAGGTCAGGTCCAGAATCTTGAAAATGAAGCGACTTTGTTCTAAATAAGCATTACGGTTCATGGCATTGCGAAGGAGCAACACCCCTCAATCTTCCACGTCAGACCAGTAATCCTTTCGGTTTCGCAATGCCTGATATACAGAGAAGACCCGGAGTAGTAGTGAAGTCATGTTTGTTTTCTTGATCTCTGGCGTAACGTATCGTCTCTTCTACTATAAGGTGAAACACACATCAGTCAAAAAACTGTTAAAAAGATCTACTGGTGTGAAGTCCAATAGTGATGTCATCAACAAATCACGATTTTGGGAAGCCGTATGTCCCCCAGTCAAGTTATCATATTCTGGGCTTACTTTCTTCCATTTGGCGGTGGGAATATTTTCTTTTATGGAACGCTTTGTATTTGGGGCACTAATTTCTGACAAATTTGTAACTTCTACTTTCAATGTGGTAGGGTTTTCGTCACTTACTGCATCAGGAACAAACACTTCAACTTGTCCCGAAATATCAGCAATTGGTAGACTTGTGTCCTCATCATCAATATTTCCTTCGTCCGTAAGTTCATCAACATCTGGAGGTAATGCCAGAATATCACCATCAATTTCTTCAGCACTAAAATATTCTTAAGCTTCTTCCAAGTTTTAGAAACTTTTCGACTCATGATGAGTCTAAAAACTACAAGGCCCAGTGTCCTTATTTGAGGACACATCAAACGCTAACTCAATTATGACAACTTTATAAATAATACGACAAAATCAGGTGGATGTGTCAAAAACTACATCTTTTACGAAACTACAGTAAATTATACAAAATACGTACATGCCAGTTACCGTAAATTTCAATAAAAACAATTTCACTGGTAGAAAAAAGTATAAAAGCACAAATTTAAAAAATAGTGTGTTAACTCTGCGAACACTGCAAACAAACTGTTCCATTATACCGTTATCTGGAACCCCTTTTTAGCCTAGAATCGTAAAATTCTAAAATTCTTAGAAATCTATCCTCCAGTGAGGACAGTGGGACCTAATGGGTTAAAGCACAAATTAGAGAGCTTGATAGTACTTTACGTGATATACTTTGTTTTAATTACTACTAAAATCACTTTATTACAATCGAAAATGAAATTAACACGGCAGGTAACAGATAATTAAAGTGCATCGGACAAGCTCGATGGGACGACGGGCATGGGTGTGTTTTTGAATTTTAAAATACTGATGGTAAAGTCGCAAATAAGGGTGAGTCGTAATTGGAATAAAGTCAAGTAATGGGCGCCAGACTGTTATTAAGACGAAATCGTTAAGAATACACCTGGGTACACGTAAATAAACCAACCTTCAACAGTCAAAAGATCTCACTTACCTTTCGTTGGCTGTATCCTGGTGCACGTCGGAGATGCTTCGAAACTTTAGCTCTAGAACAAATCTCAAAGTATCCACACGTTCGTAATTGCACCAAATTTTTAAACAATTGTATGGTAATACAATAACAATAACGTACAATATTAAATTACCTTCTGCACAAAAGTCTTGCGTACGTCTCCACCAGGTGACAACGATAGCAATCTAGAGGTAAACGGCTCCGGGATACCTACTGAATGACTTCCCAATCGACAAACTAAGGCAGCAATTTCCAAATATCAATTTCGATAGCGATACGTTTTATTTGACTGGCCTGGACGTTACATAGTTTATGTACATAAAACAAATAGCTTTTACGCACGAGTTATTTACACAATCTTACCTAATATTTAGTTAATTCGATAGATTTATTTACAAGTCTGTTTATTATTTAAAAAAATGTCTATTTACAAGTTATTGACAGTGAGACTCTCGACTGTTACACAGGTGATTGTTAATATGGGAGAAGCAGTACGTTGTGCCCTCACAATAATTCTTTTTCGATAACGTTAATCCGCGTTTTCGTGTTTTGATCTTCCACTAAAAAGAAGCACTTAATTAAACACATCCATTTATGAAATGTTCGTTTGATGACACCGAGTATCCGTAACTTCAGAAGAAATAACCAGGAGAGATGAACGACTACACAAATATCCACCTGACTGGTGCTTCAGTTGTACACGGCTTCTCGACAGGTTCGGTCCACCAGGTGTTCAAAACAAAGGCACACCCCGGGTCTCAGATCATATCTTACACAAACGAGAGTCATAACGAGAATCCCGGAGCAATTAATCGCAAAAAGAACAGCATCGTCCCCTCTGAATAATATTGCAACATATTTCTCAACCAAACCTCAACATGAAAAAACTGCGACGAGTACCGCCTCGCGATATCAAGTTTACCCAAGCACAATTTGTCTTCCAAAGAACTACTACCTTAACGATAGAGATAATTAATTTACACTAACGGATTGAGATACTACTTTCCGACAGAAAAACAGTGTCAGTTACTAAAACGTGATAAGTGAAAATGACATCAGCATCATTTGCTTTTAAACAACCGACTCAACCAATGATCCCATCTTTCAATTCAAATTCGAACTTTTCTTATCAACAACTACGTTTTATTTTTGAAACCTTTGCATAAAAATTTACAGGAAAAATAATTTAGGTTCAGCTTTAAAATTTCCATCTATAAGTTGCAATACGCATACTTTAACTCGAAAACCACTCAAAACTCAAGGAAATCAATTTACTCTCAATTTCACTTATACCCTTATGACCACAAAAAAAACAACAAGTTTCGTTAGGGTGAATTGAGTAAATAGCAAAAAAAAAGAAAAAAAAAACGTATTTTGTAGGTTAATATGTTTTTGGAATTCAAAACAATTACATCAATTTTGGATTGAATGAGGTGGGAAAAAATTATTCATTCAAGTTATGCATTACCGGTGGAAAGTTGTCTTTTATAGTAATATTTTTAAAAACAATTTTAAGAAAGTCTACAGGGTCCACAGGGTCATTAAAAATGCAGTTTTGTCGAAATACATTATTTTATTACGAAAAAATTGTTCCAATTGGAAGCATTAATTTCGAATATGAATTAAGATCTAATACAATAGTTTGATATACGTAAAGTTACAGAAAAATATCATTATTATAAGAGAACATTTAGGGAGCCCGTCGACCTTACTATTTCAGGTCACATTAAGTCTAATACGAATATTTTATCACGTTGCCTTCTTACACGCTCCCTTGACATATTTTGCGTGGTCTAAAAATAGATCAGATAAGGCACGCGTCGTTAAAGAAGAAATGTTGATAATCCTTTGAACAATCCATAATCTCTCATTACACGCAAAGGCAGAATATTTTAATGCCAGTCCAACACCAACTGAAATGAAATGAATTTTCCCCTTTTTCAAAATTCCATGGAACGACGGACTCTCAAGGTATACTTGGATGTCAAAAAGTGAAATACATGCTTACGATCAGGTCAGGCAACTCTCTCTCTCACTATTGCGTACATGTAAAGACAACAACCTTATAATGCCAGGCCAAAAAATAGAATAAATTTCATCTTTTTGAAAATTCAGTAGGCGGCGGATCCTTAAGATATAGCTTGACATAAAAAAGTAAAATATACTCTGACATATAATCAGTTAACGAAACTTTTTCACGTTATACTAGACCGATTTCCAACAATAATTTATTTGCCTTATTTTCATTCGATCCTCATTGAATACGTCGGAAGAAGGTGGAAGGTTATTCAAGCAAATACCTCAAACAAATGAAAACCAGTAAACTATTACGTGATTCTAATTTCTATGCTACTCGTAAATTCTGGGCTTTAGACAAAACGGTTTAAATGATATTTCATTTCATATACGTCATCATGGTCTGTTAAACGAATGTAGTAGCACACTACTAAACTTCGTGTGATTTTAATAGTTCAGCACCTACTGATACAGCTAGTTATCTATTCATTCGACTATACTACCCGATTATCCAGACTGATTAAATTTCTTATTTTTTAGGTCTTGTAAACACCCGATGATTGTTTTAGCGGATGAAAAAATGTTTGGGGTTATCCCGATACGGTCACATACGGTTTTATAGACAGTAAATATTAAGAATTAAGTCATTTGAAAGAAATTCTGGTGCTATGATTTGAAAGGTATCCGGTGGGTTTATATTTTTTTTTTCACGATTTCTGTGTTTATGATATGCTTTCTTCTACAAATACTTTGGATGATGCAATTAGTTTATTTCCCGCAGCGAATACTATATTGAAACATAATTTAATTCATTAATTTAAGTAATCAGTAATGATTGTATATATTACTAAACCGTGAGGTTGTGTATTCCATCACAGAATAATCACACCCACATAGTTGCCAGGTTTGTCATTGAAACATGAATTTCTTGAATAGAGTCTAACTTATTATCTCCAAAGAAATGACCCATGAAAAAAATGGAAGAAATTAACATTTTACCTGAAATAAAACTTCAACCACAAATTCTGATTTTGTAGGGAAAAAAATTGTTTGCAATTGGTTGATTACGTTTCCTAATTTTAACAAACTAAGACGTGCCATGTAATAATCTAAGGTATATACACAATCTTTACTAATTACTATAGTAACCAGTTTTATCAACTTTAAAATTAGTATTTAATTTATTTTGGTTAAGATTTGTCAGTTTGACGATTTACTAGACATTACCAAAAAAAAGGTATCTTTGTTACCAGGTTCCAATAAAATTGCAAAAGTATACATTCAATCCTGGACAATTTATCCATAATGAGAATAAGGCAATTTCACCGTTTTTTACTCTTAACTATGTACGACTTGTAATTAACAAAACTAAATCAAGTCGTGAGTCTAAACAGGAAAAACCTAACGTATATGTATTTGTACTAATCGTTTAGTGATTTTAAAGCTAATCTCTCGTCTATGGCCAGAAACTTTAGTTGCTACATTTAAGATGTTTGTCTGAACGCAAAGCAAACCTAATATTTATTCTGATAACTATACAGCACCTTAGTGGGTGTCAAAACTGAACTATAATAATTAGGTCAATATTCAAGGTGGAAGCGATTTAAGATTCGTAGCGCTTTTCTCGGATTTCAAATTGTCCTTATGATATAAAGTCATTAATTCCAACTCATAGCTCATTGTAAAAAGATTTATAGGCATCCCTGGTGCAAATGCAAAAAAATATCTACCAATAAATTGCCAAAACAGGACACATTCAGAAGTTGCCCCCTCCTGACTATATCTAATCAAAACACAATAGCAAGGAAAGGGACTACTGGCGCTGCAAGGTTAGGACTAATATGTCATCAAATTCTTTTGTCTTTTAAATTGTATTTGGGAAGAGAAATCCCGAAATCTTGTCCAATATCACATCAGTGTATTATTTAAATCCTCTGTATTCAAAACATCAAATAGAACTTTTAACATTTAAACGGATACGTAAAGTAAGATAAAATTACACTCTAATCGCTTTTAACAACTTTGTAAAATTGCGATAAGCACGAGTAGTATAGCCATGCGGGAACTAAATCACATAATGCATTTATATGTGCAAGAGGTAGATAGATAACTAGGAAATTACCGTAAATGTGAGACAGAAAGCATTTGTCATGTTCAGAAACACGCTCATTTTTGGCCGGAAACTTCATACTGAAGGTCACAGTTTGAAAGCAAAGAGGAACTTGTCCTAAGTGAATGTTCAAGGCGTATTACGTTACCAATTTCTAGAAATCTAAAATTAAAACCTATTCCTGGAAACGATAGAAATTTCAAAGTCAAGGTCATGTGCTGAGGGGAAATTTAAAACACAAGGTCACCAGCTGGGTCTAGAAGCAAACCTGAACTGGGGTCCTCTTTAAGATCATTTACTTAACTGAGAAAGGAACCGAAAGTAGGGGTTCATTGACCTAGCTGAGAAACAAACGGAACGTGAGGGTTCATTGACCTTCAAAAGTAGACGAATAAATGCTTCTATATTTACCGAGGATAATAGCATTCTACCCTCCATTTTGTTATCTGTACATTATGTTAAGTAAATGGTGTGTGAAAAAGTGATCCGACAATAGTTGCAAGGACAAGTACATATGTTTAAGTGACAACTGTTGGATTTTACATAGAGAATATTTCCTGCAGTACCATTTAAGGCCCTATATTTTATCTGAATGATGATACTGTGCTTCTGTAAAGTTCAGAAGGGTTTAACAGTGTGACTCAGAATAGAAACTTTTCCTGCAGTTTTCATAGGCAGTTTCTAAAATTGCTCGGAAGTGTTATTCGTCTATAACAGTATAAAACTACATCTAGTAGACCTAGCTAACGTCTCTATATAGAGAGATAATGTAGTATTTGGTTTGTACGTACTTACACACGAAACTGATAAGGTATATATGTACATACTTTTTACTTCTTTGGAAGATGCTGTTGTTCCAACTACCGTATACGCTGTCTCTAACTCCAGGACAGATGTTTCATACTTTCATTTCTTTACTGCTATATTTAGATGTTTTCTGCAAAAGCAGAAAAGAAAGGTATGTAAAAAAGGATGTTGTACCCATAACTTCGCACACTATTTCTCTAAGTGTGGATTTACAGTTGTGGCCCTGAACGAGGGTGACAGAGAGCCCAGTCAGTGCTAGATCAACCAAAGTAAGAAAACCTGGAAGTGTTGGCAAGAAAGGAAAAAAGGGTAGTAAGTTTCTCCTCGCAAACGAGATACGGTATTACAATCGCTTTCGGGGATCGAAGGACAGTTGTAAAAAGGTACGAGGAAAATGTCTAAAAGGAAAAATCGTCTTACATCATTACAGCGTTTTAGCGCATACAACTAGATAGATAGTCGTATTTTTATAAACTTCGAGTCATCCTTCATATAGTCATGACCTAATCGCATGCGATATTTTCTTATTCCTAGTGTATAAATTATGAAGGTTAATATTAAAACAGTAAAGCAGTATTTTTCGTCTGACACTCGTTTTTGTATTGGTTTCTAAGAACTTTCGGTGTTGCCCTCGTATAAGGATACAAAATAATGCATATCTCAGGAGACATGAAATATATTGTATTTTGTAATAATTGGATTTAAGAAAAAACAAATTTTTGTGTATTGTTAGCATATGAAGCCACAATTTATAAGCAATGAAATATTTTTATTTGATTACACGTAAGATCTTCCACAAACCCTAGCTTACGTACTTTCAAAAGTCCAGCATATAGTGGTTAAAAATAATTTAAATAGCTTTCAAGTTTTATTTTTCCAAATAAGTACCTATGCTTTACTTTTTATACAACATTTCTGTTTCATGTGTTGCTTGTTTAGTTTGCGTAGTAAAGAACTGAGACCATGAGGGAAACGAACAAGAGAACAAAGCGTTGCTTTTGAAGAAACAGGAAAATATAGAAATTTTCCTCTCAATGACTAACTACGAAATACTTAGGATACCTACATCCTACAGGAAAGCATATCTACAGAAGTAATTCTAAAACTCCCTTTAGGTTTGTGAAACATTATTAACCTATATCTTTTCATAAATTATGCTTGCAAAAATGTTTCTTTTAAAAGACCATGTTTATGTCTCTAATAATTTAATCTTTCAAATATACGCTGCACGCGTATTTTGTTTATTTTGCAGGTTATTAAATATGTACATTAAACAATAATAATAATAATATCAATATAAATTAAATAAATATTTTTCCCGATTAGAATCTTGACGTGTTAAGCGGTGTGTTAAATCTTTCGGATTATTTGAAAATAATTAAAGCAGTTAAAAGAAATAGATTTTATAATCAAGTTACTCTTCGGCACAAAGATAAACAAAACGTTTCAGGCGTCAAATTATTTAATTTAAGGTTTTATTAATATATTTTCGTCCGATCAGTCGTATTTAGCAATTTACGATGCCACAGATCGGTAGTTTGACTTTACCTTTGATTATTGGTTGCTATGGTAGTTAAAAGCAAACATGGTGGGTAAGTAACTACTTACCGTTCTAGAACAGTAAGTTAAAATAAGTGCTTCGTCGATTCATTTGATCTATAGAAACAATGACTGCTCTATGGATTCGTTTTCTTAACTCAACCAAAGAGTAAAAAAAAGGTATCGGTCGAAAGATAGTATAAGCATCACAAATGTTAAAGGTATAACTGGTCTTAGACAAACATTATCTTCGACTAGTAAACAACTCTTACCGTTCTTAATACTTAATATACTATTACTGCCCTTAAACAAAGTGAAATTCGTCATTTGCAGTAGTCACATTTCGATCAATATTAAAAACTAAGCAAGGCGAAGGTAAAACAAACATTAACCACAAACAACAATCGTACAATAGAACGTTCTTAAAATGGTTGCAATAACCCCATCCATGAAGTAGTATTCAATGAGTAGAGGTACTAAATTTTAATTCTCAACAAATATAGCAATTACTAAAGGTAACGGTTTGAAACTGCCAGGTGATACCGAAAACAACATAGACAGTAATGTATAATCTGAATTTATGAAAAAAACTGAAATATTCAATAATGTGATGGTAAAACAAAACTCAAAAATTCTTCGTCTGCATCATCTTTGACTAAAAAAATATTTGAAATTACCTAAGTGGTATACGTGATATGCGACAACTGTGATGAGGTATAGTCCAAACGACGCAAAGTATAACTAAAAATATTTTCAAAAATTACACTATATGAACTAATGCACTTTTATTTAAACGATTTTTACATAAAACCTATAGTGGATGTGCCATAAAGGGCAACCTGTTTGTTAAGAAATGTTCTTTCCTCTCGATTCAATAAAAACACCATAATTACGTTGACTCTACTTTGACCGTCATGTATACTACATTGTCTATATGTAATTAAATAAGAATAACTCGTATGGTTCTGCGGTACGCAGTTTTCTTGTCAAATAACAAACAAAAATATTGAATGGACATTATGACTTGAAAATAGGAATCACTAAATGCGAAACAAAGCTTTTACCTATTGCACACTTTTTTGGAAAGCAAATTTTCAGGCATTTGTTGGATTGGTATGAATATAGTGTCTAATGCTAAGAACATGTTAGTGAAGTATCCGAATAACACATGAAATGACAATGATGATAAAAAGAAAATATTACAGTAGTAGTTAGGATAGGGCCGGTGCTGGACCAGTTCAAGGTCACTCGCCCTCTGGTGGTGAAAAACGTAAGCTTTTGGAGCTCTTTCAAGGTGAAAGTTTAGGCGGTAAATTTAAAATGTTGGTTGCAAGGTAATCATAAATCTAAAAATAGTTTTCAAGGCCAGAGGTTATTGACCTGCGGTGGTGTCACATTACATTTCTTAGAAATATAAAAAGGTCAAGGTGAAAAGCTAAAAATAGAAGTTGCAAGGTAATCATTCTTAGAAATCTGAAAGTTTTTTGAGTAGGTTAGCAGTTTTGAAAGGATGCATGTTTATAATAAAAAGGCTTCTCCGAGATTTATGTAGTCAAGGACGCATATTTCTTATATAAATTGCAGCGAGCTGTATGTTGAGATCAGTCAGTCTGCAACTCGTAATTGTTAAATATGGAATTAACAGGGTTAAACGAAAGCACCTATTGCAAACCCTTTAAAAATGCGTGCGAGCTCGATATATCAAGAAAGTATAAAGTAGCGAATATAGATATAATTAATACTAAGTACGGTGAACGTATAGTGATAGAAACGGGTGATTTTAAATGTGTATTACCGGAAGGCTTTTATGTGTACTTCAAAAAAGAAGAAACACGAATTGAAGAATTTAAAACACTCCTAAAGACGAAGGATGTGTTCATAAGTAGTTTGGGTGCAGCTGGCAAAACAACAAACATAACATTTTCTTTTTAATAGTAGCACCCCTACTATATGTAAAATGGGGGTATACTTTAACTAGAATTTCTTAAACAGTGTTTAGTCATAGTGAAATTGTGAGCAAGTAAAGTCATGCAAGCAGCAATAAAATCATTTCTGGAACGTTCCAAACTCAGAAGTTTACCGTTATATATGGATACCTCACATCATTGCAGTAACGATCTGAATAATAATTTAACATTTCGTTGTTGGTGCTGTCAAAATAGTGATGGTAGTAGTAGTAGTAAACATGAAGAGAAACACGATGAAGGTTATTCTTCTCATAAGACTGACTGGACATCATCATCATTTCAATATAAGGATGAAGTGTATAAACAAGCAGCTAAGGAATATTTAATCGATTGTACTTATTATAAACTATCGAACGATACTCATCCTGCAAAACATCTGGAAATTGGATACAGTACACACCTCAACCTTGCACCAGTGGTGCGTATGGGGTGTGGTAATTGTGATCAAAGTAATAATAATGTAGTGTTGGATATGAAGAAATGGAATGAACTTCTAAGATGGCATTCATATGTAGAATTACAATTTTGCCGATCTCAAGAAATTGAAAACAAAATTGATTGGTCTAATGTAAACGAAGAAGAAGATATAATCTATGATCAACATTATGAATCTCTATCCAGCAATCTTGGTATCTGTTACAATTGGGAATTGATTAAAGGATATGACAGCATCTTAAAAACTGTTATGATAGAAAACTACAACTGCTGTTCTTGCACATTCAATTCCCATAATGTTGAAGAACTATTCAACTTAAAGGATATAATAAGCTATAGATTGGAATTTCTTGAATCTTACAATCTGACATGTTTTTATGAAAAGTTCATACAAGTTGTTGACTACCGTCGTTTTCGCGAGAAAGAATTCCATGGTAGTGATAATGACATTTACAAAGATATTGAAGATGTTATAAATGCTAAGTATAATATTAAACACTGTATGCTTAATGGAAATATTGAATTATCGTCCTGCTTATCTAATGTATAGTATTTACTAAATAAAGAAATATTAATAGCTATGGTTTGTTTTTCTCAATTTAGGTATAAATACCCTGCTTTATCCATCTAGTTAAACAATGTTATGTAAGAAGCAAAAGAGTGCGGGTGGTTTAGTGAATACCCTAATCAATAAACTTCCGTTTGAATTGCATTTACCCGGTTACCAGTATTGTGGTCCTGGTACTAAATTAGAGAAACAACTCGCACACGAAGACCCCGGTATTAATCAATTAGATGCTCAGTGCAAACTTCATGATATCAGTTACAGAGATTACCGAGATTTAGAAAGTAGACATGAAGCAGTTTTGCAAAAAAAAGCTTGGGAGCGCTTTAAATCATTAGACGCAACGTTAGGTGAACGAACTGCAGCTTTAGCAGTCAGTACGATCATGAAAGCAAAGAGGAAATTGGGAATGGGGTGTAAACGTCGATCTAATCTGAAGAAGAAGAAGAATAAATGCAATGGTGGAAATTTATTGCATTTACGAAAAACAATAGCTAAAAAAATTAAACCTAGCGGAAATTTCACAGACACAATAAAGTCAGCCCTTTCAACGGCGAAACGTGTGGTGAAAAGTTTAGGAGGAAAGAAAAATATTAAAGTTCCTAGAGTAATTTCCATACCTAAGCAAGGTGGGTTTTTACCATTTCTTATTCCGTTATTCGCTGAATTATCAGCAATCGGCACATTAGCTGGTGTTGCATATATATATATATATATATATATATATATATATATATATATATATATATATATATATATATATATATATATATATATATATATATATATATATATACCTTAAACAGCATTCAGCAGTTTAGTAGTAACTGATCTGTTTAGGTATTAACAGCTATCTGTTTAGTGTAAACAGCTACCTGTTCAAGGTACCTGTTTATCGCAATGGACAACAAGGAGAGGATATTAAAGAAAAAAATTATTCAGGCTCGTAAAATAATACAGCAGAAGTATAACAGTATTAAGACTGCTCGCATTGATAATGAAAGAACATTCGAAAGTACTTATAAGCCTTTAATAGAACCTCTAACTGAAATAGTAAATAAAATCGATAAAAAAACACATAAAAAGGAGGAGGTCATTGATGTTAAACCCAAAAAACCACCCGTATTGATATTTCCAAGAAAGCACGCTACTCTCCCCACTAGTCCGCTAGCTCAAGTTCAACGGACCCCAGGCCTCACTCCATTAGGTGATTCAAGTAAGGGTGCTACTAGCTCCTCAGCTCAGCTTCCGTTTTTTCAAAGAAATCCTCCCCCAAGTCTTCCATCTTTATTTAGATACATCCGTCGTGGGAGAGATTAATACTGGGGAGGAAGAAGAAGAACTGTCTAGTATCGCAGATGATTCCCATAATGAACCCATCTCGGAAGAATTTCTCGAGCAATACAATGAATTGCCGCGTATATATGTTGAACGTATATTGAAGAATGCTGAAGGTGATATTGATCATACGTATGGAGTCCACTATGATACCAAAACTGACAAATGGACAATTGGTAATACGCCCATCACAATTAAAGGAGACGATATAATTATTAAAGGCGTCACGTATAAAGGGACTCCAGGATTATATGATCTGCTTATTATGAACGAACCCGATTTAAGTCTAGTAAAGTCAACAGATAGAAAAAAATATAAAACTATTTTAGAGGCTACGAATGTAGCAATGCGAGATTATGACGGAAGTGCACAGATTCGAGGAAGCCGCAGCAGAAAGTATACACAAATAATCAAACCCTTGCTGTCATCATCATCATCACCCACAAACCAAGGGAGGAGGTGGAGCTATGTTTTTTAAGGAATTAACAAACAGGCCCATTGAATATAAATATTGGAATGATATACTTGAACTAATTCGTGACCTGGAGGTATTGTGGGCAGAAAGATTAGCGGGAAACACAGGTGTTGTAAATGACATAATATCAATTGCAGAAGAACTATATGAAGATGGATACATTGAAAAACCGAACAACCGCTTTTAAACAATATAAATGGGGATGCATTGATGCGACATGTCATAACTAAAATGCCCTTGACAAATTTGGACGTTCATATGTCCAGTATCAATTCAAGAAACTAACCCCTCAGTTTAAACTGATTGATGCTAATCAATTTGATATTGAGGATAAGAGACTCAGCAATGTGGCCGATCCCATAGACCCTCAAGATGTCATCACCAAGCAATACTATTTATCAACAAGGTTCGATTTGGATGGAAATCGTTTGACACAGTTGGCTGACCCTGAAGAAGATGGTGATGCTATAAGTAAAGGATACCTTGATTTCTGTTTACAAGCAGTTCAGAAAACTTTCAAAGGAAACGCTAACGCTCATCTAGTGCTCCTATAACTACATCAACTTAAAGAAATTGTTGATAAATTAGCACCATGTCCAAATTACAACTCCTTAACGAAATGCACAAACCTGCACGAAAAAATTTTAAACGAAGGCGAACAATAATTAGAGGTTTTGATGATCTTTGGCAAGCAGATTTAGCTGAATTTACCACATATGCCACACAAAATAAGGGTTATAAGTATATATTAGTGGTTATCGACTGTTTTCGAAATACTTGTGGACTAAAGATTAAAAACGAAAACAGGTCAGAAGTTAGCAAAGCCATGCAAACAATCTTCAAACAAGGCCGGAAACCTAAAAATTTGCAGACAGATGCAGGAAAAGAGTTCTACAATGAGCATTTTACTAAACTAATGCAGCGTTATCAAGTCAACCATTACTCCACCTATAGCACAAAGAAGGCTGCAATTGCTGAACGTGTTATCAGAACCATTAAAGGTGCTCTGTATAAGTCATTCAGACTGCAAGGTAAATACAAATGGATTGATACAATTGATACCATAACGATGGATTATAACAATCGTAAGCATAGAACTACAGGAGTGAAGCCCAAAGATGTTGATAATCATATAAAGCTGCAGGCTTACACTCATAAAATATTTGATCGGAATCGATATTGTGTTGGTGACGTAGTACGAATCAGTAAATTTAAAAGTATTTTGCTAAAGGATACACACCCAATTGGTCTAGTGAACTATTTAAGATTGTGAAAGTTCACATTACTAACCCAACCACCTACTTGTTGGAAGACATGAAAGGAAAGCCTGTACTGGGAGGATTTTATGAACATGAATTGCAGAAAACAAAGTATCCCGATGTGTACCTGGTGGAAAAAGTGCTTCGTTCCAAGAATAATAAGTTATTCGTAAAGTGGTGGGATTGGATGAAAGATCATGGATAAATAAGGATGATATTGTTTAATTACTTATATTAGTTATACATATAGTTTGTATCAAAGGATGTTTGCTCTTGGATGAAATAAAACACATAAAAAAAATTGTATTTTATTTTTTCAGTAAATATTACATAAGAAATGTTTTAAAATTTCATTATCTTATATAGTAAACCTAAAGTACTTCTATAATCATTTAAATTACTTGAGGGCCATATTCTGAATCTGGTCCACATGTCCATCCTAAACAGGAATTTGTATTTATTTCACCTTTATGAATGTTTCTAATATCCAGTTGAAAATTTTGTGATGTTCCTCGTTTTCCCATGGTTGAAACTTATAGTTAATGTTTTGTTCTAATAATATTTCAATCAAAACATCGAGGCATTTGTAATTAGCATAATATGCTGCTTTCTCAATACATTCAGTTATAATAAATAACGTATCTTTATAAGCAGAATTAGTATTTCTAAGCTACATTTAACATTTGTTAAATCATCACTACCATAATAAATTGTATACATACATTTTAAGCGGTACGTTACCAAGTAAATTCATATCATCTAAGATTTTATCAACTTCATTAAAAGTTAATGAATTGCAACCTTTATTAATGCACAATTTTGTAAAACTTTTAATGCTATTGTCCAATTTAATTTTTTTATCAAATAATGTCTTAATAATAACTTCATTTGCACACTTTGAATTTATAGCACACCAGTTAAAACACTCATTAGGAATAATAATATGTTGTAGTATATTCAATACAAAACTTTCAGAGGAACACTTCCCCATCAAAGAACGCTTCAGGTACTTTCTGTAGATTTGATCACTACTGTACCATAGCTCATTATGCAGTTTGTTTTCGAGACTGCTCATAATTATTGTTTTTCTGAAACAGAAGTTAAAGTAAAATTAAATCCCCAAGGTCTAGTATCATTGAAATTGAAATTTACCAATCGTTTATCATCGTAAGGACTAAGTATTACTTTATTCTGTTTGATTGTAAACACATCATGTCTCTTTGACCTTATCAAATGTTGATATCGCCTTATTACGTTACCATCAAACAAAATATGTTTATAATCATTTATCGTGATCTGTTTGATGCTTGCATGGGTAGAACCCTTTGATTTTTACAACTTTTATCAACAGTGTAAGCATACATTTTGCACGAAGTCCTACAAATTCAACATAATTGCGCCATGATTTTCATCTTTCATTAAGCCGGGGACTTTTTTATTTACTAATGGAATTCCAAAGATATTTTCAGGACTATAGTCAGATGTATCGAATTTATCAATGTCTTCTTTAATGTACTCATAGATATCAGGAACCGAAATTGCGTATATAAGGCTATCTGTATCTGTGTACAAGAGCTTGGCATTATTTGGAAACTTAGGTAGGATGTAACCATAGTGAAAATTGTATAAAAAAGTTTTTGAAACGTCTAAAACACTGAAGCCTGCATATATGGGTTTATTTAGATATACTTCCAGCTTGTTCATTTGAATGATGAGCATATCATTGCTAAATATTGTACAACTATGAAAATTTGGTTTTGATATGTAAGCACGAGCACCATAGCGACCATCCCATTTGTTACTAACGTATATCCTTATATTTACGTACATTTTCCATCAGCTTCCCAAAAACACTATTAATCATTAACTTATAAAAATTTTTGTCAAATTCATTTTGAGATTGCTGACGCATGGTTGTATTTAAATCGATATATTTTTTTAACCATGGTGATTGCTGAAAACGTAATATACGATGCACTTTTACCAACTTTAATCCATATTTTAAATATACTTTCAAATTTCTGTAATGAATTACGTAATTACGTTTTGGATACAATGTAAGTAATAATTTTTTTATTTTAGAATTTGAATCAGGTACGGTGGAACCATATATTCGGGTGCCAATGGTAGATCACTGTGACTCTCATGTAATTCTATGGGATAGTCTAAATCACACTCGACTATATAGCCAATTTCCGAATCATTGGGATGGTTTATTAAATCTAAAGTTTCAAAATTATCAACAAAAGAAAAATCACCAAATGGTAGAAATTCTGACATGGTGGCTCCGTATAAATTATTTACGTCGTAGTACATTAAATACACACTTTCGGAAGTGGGATCAAATTTTTCCCCCATGTACTTATTGTTAGCTTTAGCATACCGATTAGAACATTGAGCCACACCACCTCTAATTCCTCTTTCAATAAACATTAGCATATCAATATCAATAAATAGTTTACTTGTGTAATTTTAAGCATAGCATCGAATGCTAAACCGGGGGCTGTACAATAGTGCAGAGGATCAAGTTTGCAAGTACTTAAACAAGTTTGCCGAAAATTTTCGAAAATATCAGCTAAAAATAGAACGTCCGTTTTTAAATACAAATCTGAGTACTCCCTAACGATCTAATATGAAATTTGTTCCAAACATTAACCGCATGTGCAAAACTAACATCATTGATTCCGTCATTATTAAGATGACTAAAAAACGCTTCCTTGGGAGGTAGCCTGGTTTCGTCTAATTTATCCCACGTATCAATATACTCATAAGGAAACACACCTTTGCGAACTAGTAAAGAAAATTCTTCTTCATTGTTACAATTAGCTCGGGTAATAACTTTTTTACTATTTTCCAAATAGTTTGATAACTTTTCAATACTACTACTCATAAATCTGAAAGAGTCAATAAATCTAAACTTAATTTTACTACCTTCTATTACTTTGTTTATGGGTAGGAGTGAATCGCACCGGGAATAGTAGCCAATTCTCTAATGACGAAATGACTATCACAACCTGACAAATTATGAAACACAACCGGTAAGATGGGAGTCTTTATAGTTTAGGTTACAAGTCTGATGTGATGCTCCTCGAAACGCTCCAGTAAATGGTTATGGTCTCTAACCTTTATATCATTATCTGTATGGTTTTCACAAATGTGACAAATCGTGCTGCTTTCAAAGTGTTCAACCTGATTGGGAGTTAAAGTACCCATAGGAATTATTTTATTGATGATTTCGGTGCTCCAATGTGCAATACTTTGAAGCTCTTTAACAAACCATTGATGCAATCATTTTCTCTATAAAGCCTAAATTGAGATAAAGAATCATTGTATGAACACTTTAAGTAGTAAGCAATGCTGAAGGGAATATGTTTGGAATGAAATAAAGTATTACCCTCAAGTGATGTTAAATTTGTACACCTTCCTAAAATACTTTCTAAATCCGCATAAATTACAAACGGTACCTTTTCCTGCAATGTGAAATTTTTGAACTGCAGAAACATTTCCGCTTCGGTAGGCATCCTGGCTGAACATTGATTAAGTTGATGGCAGTGAGTGACATGTTTTTGTAGAAGGCGATCTGAGGAAAAGTGGTTCAAGCATCGATAACAAATAAATTTCTTGTGCTCCCCTATTCAATAGTTGTTTAGAAAAAAGAGCTGACATATTTTTAATCCACACGAAATGATAAACAGTATTACTTTTTGCATTAATAGCATCAGCAGTAGAACCCGCAGAATGATAATTAGGCGAAAGTACTAAAAGATTTATAGGTTCCCCCGACACTATTTTCTTGATTTACACTTAATACTAGCGGTAATACACCTTTCCCCTGAATGCAAAACAAATTAATGGAGAGGTTGTTTAATTTTTCAAATTTTTTTACATCATCTATTTTAATGGGAAAGGGAATTGAATCATAATTCAAAACATCTCTAAAATGAGGATAACTGTAAACTCTATCCGAATGAAGTTGCACTGGGTATAATGTCGAAACAACGGCCCACAGGAAGCAATACTCGTCATCGTTCTTAACATTCACTACCGCATGCTTTACTGCTATGAAGTAAGGAACTTTAACGTAAGTCGAAAGGCCACCTCTAAATGGAGTATAGCTATTAATATTCACCTTTAAATGTAAAACTTCGTGTAATGCCCAACCGGAATCCCTTTCCAAAAACTCCTCTAATTTTTTTTGTAATTTGTAATAAACGTTATTGTTATACCACTCACGCAAATTGGTGGAAATATCGATGGCATAATTTTTAATGGCAAAAGTCTTCAACTCGATAACATGATTTTGAGGTTGCAGGAAATTTCAGGCTAAAATGACATTGACCTTTAGCATCGTTTGCCTTAGCATTGCTTTAATCTTTCATGCAAAACTATTGTATGCATTTTGTAAACAAATAAGAGGGTCCTTACTGTTTGCTATATTGACTATAATGCCTGTAAGTAACCTACCATTAAAACATGAATCTGTAGAGTACCAACCTAATTTATGTGTACGTTTTTTAGTGGCCATACCACTACCTGTTTTCTCTGAAGCGTTCTTTAACCGTTTAAGTCTCACAAGATAACACTTTAACAATGATAAATTACTTTCAAGTTTAAGCAAATTTTCACTTGCTTCTAAATAAATTTTATTTTGAATTATATCTTGGGATAGCTTAATATTAGTGTTAATTATACGGATTTACAAATTCATTTTTGGTTTTTAACAATGGAATAATACGTGTTGTTAAATTAACAATATCACTACTACGTGGTACAACCTCACTCATAGTTACCTTCAAAACTGTATCCAACAATGCAAAAATATGAAGCACACACGATCACACAGTCATGGACTTGTAGCAAATATTTTATTTATTATAACTGATATGCAAAAAAATAATAATTTAAGTAACTATAGAAGTACTTTAGGTTTACAATTACAAATATTATGAATGCAATAAACTGACTGGTACAGAAATGCTGTTTATCGGTTTATATAGTCATATAAGCCCCCCATTCAAGGTTACATATCACAAACTTGTTATAACTTGTATTTGACCTTATGCAGCATACAAAAACTCGACTTATATGAAAATGAAATTTGATACTTTCACACTCTTTAGTTCATTGCCTTTAGATTGCGTATTCCCAAGAGCTTCAGTTCAGAAAGATGCAGATATTGCACTTTCTTTAGTATTATCTTTAGTGGACGTTTACTGGTAATATCTAATAACCTAACATTGCTGACATGGCATGAAATACCTTTTCATGTCTAGATTATGATGCATTCCTTAGAGTTCATCACCTTTATTTGCACAGCTCAGATCGTTACACTTACCACTTCCAGTTGTTACCAATTTTGTTAACGTTAACAGATCTATGTGTATATAATGTGAAAGTTTTAATTGAATACTCATTCATTGTATGAAATTAGTAGTATGGCTTCAGCTAATAAAAGGTCTAAATTATCGTTAAAAACAAAAGAAAACCATGCATTTTGCATAACGTTTTGGTGCAACCATCAACGAAAAACATACAAAGAACCCTAGCACCCTTCGAAGAGACCATCTCATCATCTCAATAGAGATAGTGATGTAGAGGACGAATTTTCACGGTACTTTGAAAAGTAAGTATAATTTAATTAAAATGATAGTCCTAATTAATTCATAGAGTACTAAATTTATTTATCTTTTCAGCATCACACCAGCAACAACAGTTTTAGCAACACCTCCACCACTGCAAAAACTTCAATACGGAGGAAAAAATTTAGCTCTGATAGAGCACTTCACCCAGCATGAAGAGCAGAACCCACCAACCCTCCAGGAGTTTAAGACAAAAAGTGTAGAGTGGTTGCGAAAAATTTATAGTGACTACATTAATAGTGATTAATTGTGATGGAACGAGTAGAAAAACTTAGTAATGAACTGGCAGAGGATAATCGTCATTTAGAGTGTGTGCGGAAAAACATTAGAGACAGTGAAAATATTTTGCGTACGTTGGAGGTCATTGAAGTGTGATAAGTACATGTGTTTGTGTGTGTGTTATTTGATGTAAGTTAGTAATTAGTTTTTGAACAGTAGGATATGTAATTGTGTGCATTATTATTATTATTTTTTTGTAAATGTTAGTAATTAACTTTTGTACAAATGTGTAGTGATAGTTTTTATTTAATGTAGTATTTTTGCTTTATTGTAGACCAATATTATAGTATTTAAATAAATAAATAAAATGTTTTAAATTCATCTATGCTTATGGTTTTTCCTGAAAAATTAATATACAGTAAGGATGGTAGATAGTAAATCTGTTTTTAAAAACAATAATATTTAAACATGTAAGTGTTAAATACAAAATTTTAATTTGAAGAATAAGTCCTAGAAAAATGCGCTCCTGAAAATTAAAAATTTACACCTAATTATCAAAGAAAAAAAATTTTTTTTTTACATTATTGCATTTTAAAAGTGACATTTTATCTATTTAATTAATTAATTCACCAAAAAATAATAAAACTGGCCCAATAAATTGAGATTCTGATTTTAAGCAAAAAACTACTCTTTCTACTTACTAAAACATACACAATTTTGTACAAGCATTCACGTTATTAAAATTGTTTGATTTTTGCAACAATTGCCAAAATTTTCAATAAAACAACACTTTAAACTGCATAAAGAAAGAAAACAGGATAATGCAAGCATTATACTTTGAAAAACGCTTGTACACGTTACAAGTCTATATTTAGCGCTTGCTCTGAGTGTGCAATTATTAAGCACACATGCGCTAGTTGGAAGTTCAAAGTTTTTCCACATTTTTGGAATTTGAAACTGCTATATTTTGCGCTGTTATTTGTTTAGTCCGCATGCCAAAAATTGGAATTTTTGGGTAAAGTACTAAAGTGTTATGATTTATTCATGTATATACCTACAAACTTTGTCATTATTAATTGAAAATTTTTTTTTCACATTTTTTT
Source organism: Vesta saturnalis (assembly GCA_036346205.1). Classification (NCBI taxonomy): domain Eukaryota; kingdom Metazoa; phylum Arthropoda; class Insecta; order Coleoptera; family Lampyridae; genus Vesta; species Vesta saturnalis. The sequence goes on along the minus strand of JARFJB010000199.1, from coordinate 63,277 downwards.
AGTTTTGAGAATTTTTGGATTGCTATCTTTTGCGCTGTTATCTGTTTAGTCTACATGCCAAAAATTGGAATTTTTGGGTTAAGGATTAGTGATTTATAAATAAATATAAATATAAATGTACGCAATATTCAACCTTTATGTACTATTTTCACAAGACTATTTGTTTTGAAATTTTTTAAATTCTGAATTTATTTTACTGCTATCCTTTGCGCTGTTATTTATTCAGCCTATATACAAAAATTAAAAATTTTTGAGTTAAAAATTAATCTGATATGATAAAAGGAGTATATTTATTTATTTTAAAATACACACATAAAAATGCTGACTTATAAATTTCATATAACAGGATAATGTTATTCACTTTTTTCTTTGTAATATAAGTTTTATGTCATTTCTTCCTACATAGTTTGTATAATTTAATAAATCATGATAAGAAACTCGTTTAATATATATATATATATATATATATATATATATATATATATATATATATATATATATATATATATATATATATATACATATCTATACATTCAATTAAAACCATACGGAAACTTATTTTAAATTTCACTTTTTTCTTCTTCTATGCCTACACACACTTTATTCTTTTTTTCAAATGAAGTGCCTTTTCCTTATGCAATATAACATACACTACTGTAATTCCTTATTTATTAAAGCGTCTTTCATTCAAATTACAATGCTCCTTTATTTCATACTTTTCATGGCACATTCACTCGAAGTTGCATCATTTTCTTTTTTAGCTCATACAGCTCAAAATCTACCCTCAATTTTTGTATTTCCTTGATTAACACCTCGAGCCTTTTCTTTCTCTCATCAATTCTTTCTTCCTTTCTCTTCTTATCATTCTTATTACTTTCACCATTTCTAGCAATAAAAAGTTTACTGAATCATGCAATCCCGGAGAAGCCTTTTTATTATAAACATGCATCCTTTCAAAACTGCTAACCTACTGAAAAAACTTTCAGATTTCTAAGAATGATTACCTTGCAACTTCTATTTTTAGCTTTTCACCTTGACCTTTTTATATTTCTAAGAAATGTAATGTGACACCACCGCAGGTCAATAACCTCTGGCCTTGAAAACTATTTTTAGATTTATGATTACCTTGCAACCAACATTTTAAATTTACCGCCTAAACTTTCACCTTGAAAGAGCTCCAAAAGCTTAGGTTTTCCACCACCAGAGGGCGAGTGACCTTGAACTGGTCCAGCACCGGCCCTATCCTAACTACTTACAATAAATGAGAAGCATACCAACAACTTGAAAGAACGAACAAAGGCAAGTGCTTCAATAAAAATGAGCTAAACTAGAGTATGGAGATAAGGTAAGGAACCGGGAAGCACGTTCAAGAGCTTTTCAAAAATATTTGGTCTTACTAGGTTATGCAGGGTATTTTATAAGATATGACGAATAGTGTACAAAAATTATCCATGATGTCACAACGCCCGTCATTAAATCTAGTAATGTGTGAAGGTTTCTTCGTTTGGTTAATATTGTCAGGTTATTAGGTTTTTAGAAAATAAGTTAGATTGGTATTTCGTATCTCTTGTAATATAGGGTGATGCAAAACTCCAATTAAATAATATCTCAAAATTTTTAAATGGAACACCCTGTATATTGTATTGCCATTTCTTAGCACTTGCACTAATCTTTCAAACGATATAGGGTTGGTATGATCAATTTCATTAAGCATTAAATCTGTAAAAAACCAACTCAATCATAAATTTGTAAATAAAGCGCTCTGTACAGCTATTTTCTAACAATGTAATTTTACTTATATATATTTTTTTCATTGTAACAAATCTTCAAAATAAGTTTCGTTTACTTCTAAGCACTTGTTTGTTCTTTTAATTGGAGAATTTGCAATTTATATGGATGAAACTTATACTTCTTTATCATTAATTTTCTTTACTAATGTCTAAGTGGTTACTTACATTTCTAACGTTACAGTGAGGATCTTGCATGATGGCATTATCAATTACCAATGAATTTCGAACTTATTTAACAATTGGGGAGTAATTATTGCAGCAAATGCATTTCTTATCCTTATTCTCATATTTAAAAATTAACAAAACCATTCTCTGTTGCTATCTTAAAGTGTGCTACGGAATAATGACAAATGTCATATACTGCTAGTTAAATGATTATTATATTAACCATTTCAGTAGATTCTTACATCAATGTAGATTCTTGATAAAAGTTAATTAATTTAAAACAAAATTAATTTCACAGTAGAAGAAATGGTGGACATGGTAATTGCCTTAGGTGAATGCCAAGGAAATGGCTTGCTTGCGTCAAGATTCTATCGTACGCAATATCCAGATCGAAGGCATCCAACTGAAAAGGCATTTATAAAACTTTGTGAAAGATTTGTAACTTCTGGAAATGTTTCGTATGGTAAACATAATGTTCCAAATAGAGTAAATACTGAAGATAACGAATTTCTGATAATGCAATCTGTGGTACGTGATCCACACTGTAGCGTTAGAACTGTAAGTGTTAGCATAAGTGTCGTACATAGGGTTATAAAGAAGTATAAGTTCATCCATATAAAGTACAAATGCACTAAGAATTGCTTGATACAGACTATGTAAAAAGAGAAGAATTTGTAATTGGTTTAGAGTTAAAGTGCAGACTAAACAGACCTTTTAAAATACGCTTTGTTCTCAGACGAAGCTACATTCCATAAGAGTGGCATCGTCAATAGGCACAACTTTCATTATTATTGTGACGAAAACCCGAAAGGTTTTAGGACAACATCCCAGACTAAGTGGTCCTTAAACGTGTGGGGTGGTATTGTAGGGGATAACGTTATTGGACCTTTATTTTTTGATGGGAACATGAAGGAAACAAATTCCCTGATTTTTTAAGAGTTCGGCGATATTTAAATGAAAAGTTTAGTGAGTGTTGGATTGGACGAGGAGGTCCAGTTGCTTGGTCTCAACGTTCACCTTGTCTAACCCCAATGGATGTTTTTCTATGGGGTCAAATAAAAGGTATTGTTTATAAACAAGAAGCTACTAGTAAAGGGGATTTGAAAACAAGAATAAGAAATGCATTTGCAACAATTACTCCCAAACTATTAAATAAAGTTCGAAATTCATTTTTTAGAAGAACAAACAAGTGCTTAGAGGTAAACGGTAGGCATTTTGAACAATTGTTAAAATGAAAAAAAATACATAAATAAAATTATATTGTTAGAAAATAGCTATACAGAGCGTTTTATTTTCAAATCTATGATTGAGTTGATTTTTTTACAGTTTTAATGACATTATCGTTCGCTTAATGAAATTGACCATACAAATCTTATATCGTTTGAAAGATTAATGCAATCGCTAACAAATGATAATACAAAGTATAGGATGTTCCATTAAAAAATTTTTAGATATTCTTTAATTGGAGTTTTGCTTCACCCTGTGTTACAAGAGATACGAAACACCAATCTCACCTATTTTCTAAAAACCTAATAACTTCACAATATTAACCAAATGAAGAAATCTTCACACATTGATAGATTAAGTAACTGGCGGTATGGCCGATTAGGGATAGTTGTTATATACTATTGGCCATATGCTATAAAATACTCTGTATAACCTAATAAGACGTTAATAAATTATGTAAGTGTTTCGGGTAAAACAGTCTTATCCTCTAATCAATGTTTTTGTCAAGCTCTCGCAAAATGCATTTGATGCGTTAGGACCTACAAGCAACTTAATAATCGGAAAAACAAATATAAAATACTTAAACTAAAGAACTTACAGAAATTAATTATAAATTTTAAAAGTCAAGCAGTACTGGCATAATATTTAATATTAATTCTAACTTTATTCTTATAATAATTTAAGATATTACTATAAATGATACTCAAACCATCAACATTTGTTTCTTTTTTTATTTATGGTTGAATCCTTTCCATAAATTTCGATCATTTTTAAAATGAGTCTCTGGTTTAATAATTTTTCACTTCTTAGAATTTTGGGATTTTTAAAATCGAAAGAAAAGTTATAATTTGAAAAATGTTCTGCCAAACTTCAAGCAATTTTGTTAAGTTTGCAATCACTTTTGTGAGAATTTATGCTTATGTCCAAATTGGAATGTGAACCTACAATATCCCATTCGAGTTCAGTTGGTTGGAGCGGCACTCTGGGAAAGTACATGTCGTAGGTTCAAACCCTAGTCTAGGTAAACTTTTTATTTATGTATTTAATAAAATTAATAATAATTTTTAATGGTATATTTATTTTTGAACTTATTCGTTCATAACAACATTAGTCAAATTGCTTTGGAATGTGTGAATTCTTACGATATTGCAAGCTCAAATTACTTTAATATAAGTATATTGACTGTAATTTCATTATATTTAGAATTTAAATCAATTCTACATACATAAAGACCAAATTTACAAAGAATTGTGGCTTGTATCTCGATAGCGCAGTTAGTTAGAGCGGTACTCTAACAAAGTACATCTCGCAGGTTCAAATCCTACTCGAGGTAAACTTTTTATTTACTCATTTAATAAAATTAATAATAATTTTTAATACATGTTTACCTTGAACGTATTCGTTCATAACAAAACTTGTAATATTTTACGTCAGATTTCCTTAAAGGAGGTGTTACATCTTTTAATTTTGGAAACAGTTTTTCTAATGAGTTAACATATTTTGTTGTAATTTTATATTCCGTATTTAATATATTTTTTTAAATATTTATACTCTTCTATGTAACATTGTGAATAAGTCAAAACTTAAAAATTTTTTATGATCAATATTAGAGTTATTAGTATTACTAATCCTAATTTTGAATTAAATGATTACTAAACAATAGTTTATTTAACAATCTTTCAGGATATGAAATATTTGTTTTAAAATTTTTATTAAGAAATTGGTTCTTCTATTTTTGAAACATATTACTAAATTAATTTTTGTTTTATGCCCATGGAAAGAAAAAAATTTAAAATCCGTCTGAATTTGTAGGCTTGATGTACCAATCAAGAATTACCTTTTTCAATAAAATACGTTGATGACATACTTGGTAGTATTCCATCAGATAAATCCAAGTTAAAAATAAGAATGTTTAATTTATATGATCCTAAACTTCAATTTACGATTGAAGAAAAATGGATCATAGTGTTCCATTTTAAATATAAAATTAATCAGAAGGTTGCTAGTAGGCCAGCAAATTATATTTTGCAAACTTGATTAGAAGATAAGACTGTTTTACGAAACACTTACATAATTCATTAATATAATTTTCACAGTCGATACTAATATAATTTATATATGTATATCTATATATATATATATATATATATATATATATATATATATATATATATATATATATATATATATATATATATATATATATATATATATAAAAGTTAGGCATTGCATTCAGAAAGGTTAAATAGTTTGCTGCTGTCAGATAAGAACAATTCTAGTTGCGCTTTATACTTGGTAACATCCTTTCGCTGCTTATAAGGTTTTAATATATTTTTTCTTTTTTTTTGTGCTTTTCGATGAGTGCAACTATTCTTTTATGGCTTAAAGTTGTCACATTCGCGTTATTATAAATATTCGCTACTGCAATAGCTACCGTTTCTAAAGCTTCTGTTACAAGTCGATTTCTATTGACTTTATTATTTTCAAGATCGTATTTGACAAACAAAAAACCTGTATAACGCCTTCTGCTTTGGTAACATCGTTGTTTCCAGTTCATTTGGGTACCCGAAAATTGGACATTCGACAGTACTTTTAGTTCTTGTACACTCATTATATTAGTAATATCGTGTGAAACATAACTAAAATCGGAATGTGTAACAATAATTTTTTTTATTAAAACCCTGACATTGTTGATGCTGCTACTTGCGTTTAAAAGTTCATTCTTGCCAAAAATTAAGAAATAAAAAGTTTCTTTCGCCGCCACACGCCCAATGAAACGAAAAATTTTAATTTTTCTTGTGGCAGTGATAAATATTTTATCACAAAATGTTTTTTGGGTCATAATGTTATTTTTTAACGTACCTTCCCCGAATCAGGAAACTACGAAATGAAAAAAAAAAATTTATCCACCCTAATAGTTAGTGGAATCATATTTTCTTTTCTTTAATATTAATTGTATTTAATGATAAAATAACTGCAAATTGTACTTAAGTCTCTTTATTTTGAACTCCTATTATTGAATATGTAATCATGAATCACATAAGGTACCATATTACAGTATATACTTTTGGGAATTATGAACCAGCGAAACGTGTTGAGCATTAAAGCAAGATTGTTTATTGTAATTTGTAGACATTTTATTACAAAACACAATTATTAATTATGGAAATCCACGAAGTAACTTAACGCTGATGACTGTGTTAAATCTTTTCTTCTTTTATGCGCATCTCCACTAAACTTACCCTTATGACCGTGTTTTTTTCTAATTATCGATTAAACGTTAGTAATATGCTAGCTATCAGCTTGTGTGTAGGATTTAATTTCATGACATGCTGCATTTAATACAATATCATACGAAGAAAGGTTTTTTTGTGAATCTTTCAGGTGAAAATTCACTACTACACGCAAGATATGGTAATGCAGTTTTTTGCAAGTTTGCTACGTATTAAGCCAGAAAGACTAATATAATTTTTTGAATAGCTTTGCATACTTAGTCAGAGTATCAAATTATATCTCCAATTCTACCCAAAAAATCAACGTATGTATATATATATATATATATATATATATATATATATATATATATATATATATATATATATATATTTGTGTGTGTGTGTGTGTGTGTGTGTGTGTGTGTGTGTGTGTGTGTGTGTGTATACATAACTAAAGAAAGCGTGTGTGTTTCTAACCTTGGCTATGTACAAAAGCATTTGTAAAAAAATGAGCAAAACGATATTTGGAGGTAAAGCTGTATGGTGTGTGCAGAAAATCTAAATAACATTGTGTCTGTGACTGCACAACATAACACGGGCTCTAGACCACCTATCGAATTATGGTTTTCATTAAATTATACCTTATGTACACTGCAGAGTACAACAGCTTTCTACACTTAGGAGATGGGAGCTGTGAAACATAACAATGTTGCCCGAAATCAATATTTCCTAGAGATGCGGCAAATTAAAATCCTTGGATTACTAAGATCTAATTAACGAGATCTATAAGTATTGATCAGCATTGGACCAAATGTGGCCCAAAATCTATATTAATGGACTAATTTCGTTCGAATCACTGCAAAACTAGTTGTCTTGATACGTAAGATCTAAATTGTGTGACTTATGAGCGTCGTACAGTTTGGGTTGAATTTTGCCCCAACCCTACGTAGAAACACTTATTTTATCGTCGACGACTCCAAATGTATTCTCTCGACGACTAAGAGCTAAATTACATTATCCATTAGTTTCAGTTTGCATTTGCGCCAAATAGTGGTGAAAATGTTTGTTTATACTCTAATTTGAAAATGCAAGACTTCACGATTATCACTCCACACCCAAATAATTATCTCCTGAGTATGTAATCTTTTATTTTTATTAACTTTTCACAAATTTAAACGTTTTGATGGCGATTACAGTTAGTCTTTAGTAAGTAATTAGTTTTTAAAAAATCATTAAGATGTGAATATGAAATATAACTTTTCTGTAACACTTAAATCAAAATACTGAATCTAATTTTATTTCAGTAAAGATTAGATAGAGCTTTAATATATTTATTATTATTCAATAATATTTAATCCATATTTCCATATTTGGCGTTTGCATATATGTTCCCTAGTTTTATAGCAGGCTTGTATTTTCATTATCGGATTTCATTTATTTAATTGACATCATAATTTTTTTAAAAACTATCATTTACTGAAGACGGTAACTGTAATTGTTATTGAAACATTTATAGAAGTTGACAGGTAATTAAGTAGCTAAACGATAAGCGTATAAAATACGGCGTAATCCATTTAAAATAAACCGAATATTTCAGTATGAATGTTCTACCAATTCAACCGAAAAAAATGAACACCCTGTAGAGAGGTGCTTACTATTCAGTGAATAAATAGACTGAGGGAACACTATTTTACTTAAACCTAAGATTAAATTTGTTGGAGTTAATTTTGTTAGGAGATATTTAATTTTTCCTAAAACCACATTTTCAGAACTTGAAACACTCTGTATGTAGGTATAGAGAACCCTTATGAAAGTGCTACTTACTTTTTAAGAAAAATACGAAAATACAATAATATACGGGTGTGCCATTTAAAAAAACGTAACTTTGATATGCCACTTTTCTTGGAGCACCCAGTATATTTAAAAATATTTTTAAAATGTTGCTCATATTGACTTACATAATAACACTATATTAGAAATTAACGATTATATGCCGCTTTGCCGTAGAACTCCGTGTCGTTGGTCGTCATTCACCCTGTACATATAAGTATATATATATATATATATATATATATATATATATATATATATATATATATATATATATATATATATATATATATATATATATATATATATATATAATGGCATTATATAGAAAAAGAACACAACTTTTTGTTATAAAGTCGAGTTTTCGATATATTTCATATCTTTATCTGGATGAATACTGCAATTTAAAATTATAATAGTGACATGAGAGAATGCTAACAATCGTATTTACATGTGAGGTTAAAGTTAATAAATCGTAACGTAAAAAACAATCAACAAAGAACAATCGTATTAAAACATTAAACACTATTTAAAACATACATTAATTAATCAATGCTATTATAAAAGTCCACAAAAATTACAACTACACTATTCAAATCAATAAAATTACACATTAAGACATTTGACATTGAAACCAGTAGGATAATCACACAAATAGTTGTATTGAAAATTGTTAATAACAATAAGAATTAACAAGAGGAAAATTTAAACATTTCAAGGGCTAAAATTCTAAAAATACTATACCTGTGGAATTGAAGCAAATAACAAAACCTAACACTTACAAAATTAAGTGTTAAATTCACGAGGCAGTTCAAGTTATAATTATAAATAACACTCAAGTTTTTATGTCTGTCTTTTTATTCATAGAATTCATTTCCTTCTTAGTAAGCACCATTTCAAGAAAAGTGCATTTTATAATGTTGTTGTTCAATCGCTAGTACAGTGGTATTATTATAATTCATACGATGCAAAGACCTATTAGTGTGTTCAGAAAGAGCACCCGACAACACTCCCCTGCGATAATCGCTTTGGTGAGAAGTAATGCGACCTGCAACATTCCTCGAAGTCTGGCCTACACAAGATAAGTTATATTCTTTGCAAGGAATCTTATAGATTGCATTAAATTTGCCAAATTCAGTTAAGGGTGTTTTAGTTCTGGTGAATAGTTTTGAGCTAGTTTTAGTGTTCTTGGTGGCAATTTTGATTTCAGGAACTTTCTTGACGACATCACTAATTCTTTCGGATATGGAAATGAAAAAAACTAAGCTTAGTAGTATTGGTTTAAAGTGTGGTGGTGACGGCCACAGATTGAGAATTATTGTCAACGGAATGTTGTTGACAGGAGGACGAATTACTCCTAAAGTTAATAAATTGCAAACTGTTAGTATCAGTACTAAACAAAAATTTATATAAGTTTCAAGGGGTATGAATTATTCATTAAAATCTTTCTAAGTTCAAGTAAGATTTTCTTCCGGTACTGTGGCTGTGATAACATAATCGCTCTAGTCTTCAGGGCCAAGATGAGATTTATTTTCATTCTAATAGGATGGTAAGAATGAAAACTGATAAATCTATTGCTACAGGTTAATTTTCCGAACTATTTTGTTTTTAACACATTAGTCTCGTCTCTGAAAATTTTGGTGTCAAGAAAAGTGATAGATCCCGCATTTTCGTATTCTACCGTAAATTGTATATTTCCATTATAACTATTGAAAATAATAAGAATCTCATCAACTCTGTCATGGATGTCTCATTAATGTAACAGTTAATTTTGTTAGTTGTTTGATTGTTTCAAATCCAGAAGTATAGTATTGTTAGAATTTTAGCCCGTGAAATTTTGAATTTCCCTTTTCTTAGTGGTTATTGTTATTAACAATTTGTTCAAATTCCACTACAACTATTTGTGTGATTATCTTACTGGTTTCAATGTCAAACGTCTTAATGTTAATTTTATTGATTAGAATAGTGTAGTTGTAATTTTCGTGGATTTTTATAATAATGATTAGTTAATTTATGTTTTAAATAGTTTTTTAATGTTTTAATATGATTGTTCTTTGTTCATTGATTTTTACGTTGCAACTTATTAACTTTAACCTCACGTGCAAGTACGATTGTTAGAATTCTCTCATGTCACTATTATAAGTTTAAATTGTCGTATTCATCCTGATGAAGATATGAAATATATTGAGCGCTCAACTTCATAACAAAGAGTTGTGTAATTTAAGGGTTTTTATTCTTATATAAAAATATATATATATATATATATATATATATATATATATATATATATATATATATATATATATATATATATATATATATATATATATATATATATATATATATATATATATATATATATTTTATTCGTCGTTAAGCTAATGTCAGCAAATCATGATAGACTCTCGTTTTATGGAAGCACAGTGTTCTTAACAACTGTACGTGTTACACTACAGCAGCATCTTACTCCACATCTCACGATCAACAACTAACAACCACCAACTCCAGTCAGGGAAAAGGCCACGTATTGCATTTCGGCGGGCTGCTTGAGCTTTCCAAACTCCTTCAGCCACAATCATGGATTTCCAACATACATACATTAAGTACGTATTTATGGTGGGATTAAGGATAGATGCTATCAGGAAAGGATCGAAAAAAAGGGATTTAAGGTTCTGAGGAGGAAGATACTACCTCAGCATTCGCCTAAATAGCCGCACATGGTGTGAGTATACGCAGTGATCATGCCGCCATATGTGTATGAGGAAAAATGACAAAAACCCATACAAGGTAGAAGGTAACGGGAATCGAATCCATTACCTCCCGAATGCTAAGCAGATTGTGTTGTCACACAACTCTACTAGCTCTGTTTACCGCAGTCACTTCAAGCTTCTCTTATATAGGTTCATTATACAAAAATGGCGCTAATTAGTATTCAATAACTCTCACGATTCACGCGTCACGTACATAACAATTACATAACTGATTGTATAACAATAATTGCTATTACCAAATGTGAAATTATTATTAAAAGATAATAATAATGTACGCCTGAGACTTCAAAAAAATAATAATTTGAGGGTCCGTTTAAAACTACGCACTTAATTATATTAAATTATGACTGTCTTGAAATACTAAAAATTCTTTATTTACCAGACATACAATTTTTTTTTTGCTTTGCACGGTAGTTTTCCCATGAATAATTTAAAGCTTCGTATGTTTTAATTAGTATGAGAGTTAAAGAGAATTCAGCCTTTATTAAAAAATATAAAACAACATTCATTAGTTGCTATCAAGCATAAAAGCCCATTAAAGTTAAAAGGTGGAAAATGACTTTGATTTGGCATCTTTATTTGCTACAAAATAATACTTCGTAGTTATAGCAGTATGTTTTATATGGTAATAAAATCTTAATATAAAACTTTTCATAATTAATTTAATTTTATCGATTGGTTTAGAAAGCTTTTTTGAGCCATATCAAACAAGTTTTCAAAGGATCACAGTAAAAAAAAAGGATTACTCGTAAAATCAGTCAACTGAAATTCTTACCTTGCAAATTGAAGATATCAAAGTACAAAAAGGAAAATCATATAAATGAAAAGTTATCGTAAAGAACTAAACCTTTCTTGTATCTTTTCATATATTTTGTGAGAAAGCTTTATCAACTTGAATATATAAAAACAGGAGGCTTTGAAAAAATAAAAATATACGGCTTTGAAATAATTGCGTATCTGTCATAATTTTGTATTGTGCAATTTTGTATTTAGCTGGTACTAGTATTTAACTCTCAATTAGTTAATTAGTGGTACTTGCTATCAAAAAACTATGGCGCAATTTTGAAATGTAAAAAAATGTGATGTGCTATCGTGTTACATACTATGTCAACGAAATTCCAAAGAAGCGGAAACCCATATATGTAAGCAAATATCCAGAGGAACTTGTCAATCAATTTAAGAGAACAGGGTGCATTTAAAAGGCCTGCAGATTCCCGTAAAAAACCTTGCAATGAAAAAAAAGCAAATAATGTGTTACTAGCTGTTACGGAAAATCCAGAAATTTCTACACGACACATTGAACAAACAATTGTAGTGGCCCATTCTACTGCTCGTTTTATTTTACAAAAAGAGAAAAAAACGTCCATTTAAATTTAGAATTTCTCAGGGACTTCGACCAGGAGATTCAGGGAGGCGTAGGGAAGTCTGTGAATGGGATAATGATATACCAGGCAATATGCAGATAATGCGCAATTTCCGTATAAAATCATTTGGTCGGATGAAAGTCAGGTGACCAATAATGGAATTTTCAACAGAAGAAATGCTCACTATTGAGCGAAATCCTAGAGTTTATAAAGTGCCAGACAGCAACACCGTTTCGGTTCTGATATGTGGACTGCAATTTTGGGATGCAAATAATAGGTCCATTACTCTATGACCGATCTTTACATTCTGAACGCTACCGAAATTTATTAGAAAGTCAAGCTGATATTGAAAATTATTGGTTCCTATAAGACGATGCTCCGGCATATAATTCCAGAGCCGGCCAGGAATATTTATCGGCAAGGTTTCCAACAAGACGGATTGGAACATATTCGAGAGTAAGATGGCCAGTGCGATCCCCCAATATAACACCTCTTGACTGTTTTCTCTGGTCATATGTCAAAAATTATATTTACCGACACAATATTGAAAATGACAGTCAATTGCGGAACTTATTTTTGGAAGCGTTTGAAAGAATTGCGCCTCAAATGCTTCGCAACGTTTTGAATTCAACTGTAAGACGGTGGTATTTGTGTTTGGAAAATAATGGAGAACTTTTTGAACAACTATTATAAGACATATAAGTAATTTTTACTTTAATTTGCACTAAAATAAAAGGAATTACTAGATTTTCCTTTTACCGTCAACTTGTTTGTTGACATTAACTTCTAATATTAAGAAACTTTATTATGGTGTATTTAATAATAATAATCATACGGGAAAGTTGCTGTATCAACTTCTTGAAAATGCAGGTCTGTATTCAAACATTTCGTGATGATGGTCCATAAAAGGTTCAAAACGCGACCAAACCATCAAATGTGATACATGGTTGAATTTTCAATAAAAAAACCTTTCAAAATCGGATTTCAAAACATCAGGACTGTATTTAAAAAATAATAAGTTGACGGCGGCAATAAAAATAGGAAACGTCCGATAGAAAAACTGACTATGCCATGTTAAAGTAAGTAACAACTTGCCATGAAGAAGTGTTTGTATTTTTGCTCTAGCAGTTATAATAACGCCAGAAAAAAGTAATATAGAAATATCCAAAATTAAAATTTGTTCAAATATCTTAAAAACAAAAAATCACGCCATCGATTTTTGTGTCATTTATTGATCCTCTAATTACACAACTTGTTTCCCATTTAACCGGAGTTGTAAATATTACCATCTCCGAGATCCCCATAGTGAGAATTTTTCTTGGACACAGTGTATATATATATATATATATATATATATATATATATATATATATATATATATATATATATATATATATATATATATATATATATATATATATATAATATACATATATATGTATATATAGGTACCAAGTGTACTCTGTTGAGCCCGATCAGTTATCAGGTCGCTATGAACCCCGAGGTGTGGGTTGCTTACAGTCGTTTTTTATACAAAGTATATACTCTAGGTACTTAAGTGAAAGTGGGCGGGATTGTGACGTAATAAAAGTGGAGGGATGGTGCCTCACTACTACTACTGCACTATATATATATATATATATATATATATATATATATATATATATACTCTTAGGTACTTGTGAATCCCGACAACGTTGCACCGTACAAGCAAACTGTAGCAAGACATCAAAGACCAACTATAGAATATGACATACGCGAAAATGGATAACTACGTTGACATAATAAATCTGACAGCTTTAAACATTAGTAAAATTAATGTAATACTTCTTTAATCATAACAGCAGATAAAAATCAAAGTGACACGTCCAATCAATTATTTTAATTTAGTAATGCAATCATCTTCAATATTTTAAACTCTTTATTAGTACTTCTAACAATAACTAATTTATCCATGACTGCACTATATTTGAAACAATATACTTACTGCAATTTTCTAAAGGTACTGTAAATAAATCGTCATCTCTTATGCTTAGTTCTTGTTATAAGTACAGAGTGTTTATAATTAACACTTTGTTCTCACATAATAGTTTTATTCATTTTTTTAACTTAAACCCATTATCCATTGTAATAAATAAAATGCATTGTCATTACCGTAAAGTTTTTAAGTGTTAGTCGTTAAAATTAAGAAGTATTAAATGTTACATGTGCTGTGCTACGTTTTTGTTATTTTGCGGTAATTAAGTACAAAATAATGATAATTTAAAAATAAACCGGAACATTTGTGATAGCTAATTTTTTCTACATAGTAAACAAGGACAAGAATCTGTATTAAATACGATTATTTAACCTTTCCGTATGCGGTGTTAATAACTTTATATTTCATTTTTGGATTAATAGTACTGAATAGAACAACAATATAAACCTATATTTTTTATCGTAATGGTGATTGCACAAAAAATGGACCAATTGAATACCAATTCAGTTATTTTTAGAAATTCATGAAATAAGATAATAATAGTTTATTATATAAGTGAGTAATGTTACAAGTATTTTAGGAAAAAAATTAGCTTGTGAACATTTTGAACAAACAGGCTAATTTTTATGAGTGAATTATATATAACTCATGTATAAACAATAAAACAATAAAAATTTATAAAATTTATGCATTAGTTGATTTATTTAATAATAATTTATAGCAAAATGGTAGATTTAGTGGATGTCAAAAAAACTGATTTTAGGATTGCTCCAGAGAAGTTTCAAATATAGCAAGAAAATTAATTTCAAGGGTTTGAAAATTGGAACGCTCAAACCCAAGAAGAATAAAAATCTCTGATGCCAAGGTTATTGCTTATTTATTTGTGGTTTCGTTTAGTGCGCTGATAATAGAAATTACCAATGCTTGCCTTTACAATGAGTTGACCTATTTCAACATTATAAATATTGAATACAAAGAAAATTATTTTATACATAGTTTGATACTCGATGCCAAGGAGGAAGCTTCATAGTTTTACGCAAAAACGTTAGTAAATCCGTTTCATTTGACTACAACATGTGTCTGACAGATGAAGATTTATGTATTGGCCATAGTATGCTTCACACTTCGGCAAGATTTCTGGCGACCGCCTAGAATCATATTAACACATATAAATATTACGGTGAATGAAAATTTCCCATGGGATATGTAAAAAATTAAATCTCGTTCAAATTGACATTGCGAAAATAATGCAGGGAATATAATGCAATGAGATTGATTGATTTCACATTCAACATAATGTAAATATCAATAAATAAGTTTGTAAGGTAGTCTTTAAAGAAAAGCCGTGAAAGGAAATAAAAAAATGAAAAAACAACATTGAGTGTTCAAGTAAAACTAATAACCCGAAATAAAATTTAGCTCACCGCTTTAGCCCATAACTGACTTATACGTTACATTATACTTTCAATATTTTAAAGTTGTTTAGATGGATTAATTATATTTTTAGAACAGTAACCGAGAAATGAGTATTCGTCTTGTTCTTAACAATTTCGTAACACTATTATGAAAACTAAGGCTATCACGATTTGAATAATTTTTATATATGAATCAAAAGGTTGACTAGTTCACTTAGAGACAATAAATATTCAGGTATGGAAGACTACATGGTGGAGGTGTAAAACAAGAAACGATTTAAAGGGATGCTCTCTTTAAGAGGGTGAAACATGGAGTTGAAGGTCGACATCATTTTCCTCATTAATTCCATTAGGAGATTAAAATTTGGATAAGTTCCTTATTAAACAAGATTGGATACCACAGGACGGTCCTTGACATTTTTGTAGGGGGGTGAAATTAAGGGTTAAAGGGAGTGGAGAGTAATCGAACGTATCTGCCGTTTTTAACCACACGATCTCCAAATTTGTTTTAGAAATATGGATCCCACGTTTTTGATAATTTCAGTATTTGTAGCGATAAAACGCAAGGTCAGTTTGGTTAGGAATAACATCCAATATGATCTGATCTACCACGAGTGGAGACTTCATATTCGAAAAATAGACGCATCTGTGATTATATAGTCCAATGCATTTTCAATTTGTAAAATCTTTTTTAAAGCCAGGACTGTTATATACTGTTTTATAAAAATTAAAAATTATTTTAGAATATACCAAGAAATTGTTACAAAATATGAATTTGCAAGTACTCGTGTAGAAGCGTAGCAAGGATATTTTAAATATAAGCATACAAATCTGAGTTTAGATATTATGGGCGAGAAAAAAATGTTTCACATTTAAATTAAAAGGGCGATTTTTAGACACTGTAAAATGGGTAAATGTTTATATACAAGTTGTAATACTATTTAATACAATTTTAAATAAACTCTGCGTTAACAACACCAGGCCAAGTAGTTGACGAATCCGCGGATAACGTTAATTTGTAAATGTAACCCTGAAATTAGTGCAAATACTTTTAAATTTGTAACCTTCAACAACAAAAATAGTAATCTGTAGTAGATAGTTTTACATGTTATACCTACACAGGTGTTACAATAATATATAATGTTCGTGAATAAGAGATTTTTTGTTAAAATTAAGCCAATAGAAACCATTTATGTGTTTTCTTGATTGATAAAGCTAATTGAACATAAATTACACATTAATTTAACCTAAAAGCCAAAAGTTATTGGGTACATACAGTATTAGTAATTCACGCAAAATTTAATTTTAGGAGAGTACGCTGAATTTGAGCATTAAAATTGAAATATTGACAACAACAATATAAAATGTAGCATTTACGTGGAACTTATCTCACATGTA
The DNA here is from genome assembly GCA_036346205.1 of Vesta saturnalis. Taxonomy (NCBI): domain Eukaryota; kingdom Metazoa; phylum Arthropoda; class Insecta; order Coleoptera; family Lampyridae; genus Vesta; species Vesta saturnalis. The sequence goes on along the minus strand of JARFJB010000199.1, from coordinate 46,124 downwards.
AGTGAAGATACAAAGTAAGAATTAGTTTAATATTTAATATTGTTTGCTTTTGTGCACTTCAAGCTGAAAAAAAATAATCCTAAGAATCTGCTACTAGTTTCCTATTTTGTATATTAGTTTTGCGAATAATTAAATATTCCCCCAATCCCATACAAACGAAATAATTTAAGCATTAGACCAAGGTTTAATAGTCTTACGCGGGTAGACACATCTTTAAATTGATTAGAGAAGAATAGTTTAATTTAACAATTAAGAATTTACATCAATAGTTTAATTTTTGGACATTTTTCTTTAAAAAAATCTTATATTTATTTTTGTTTACTGCATTCTGTGGGCGTTTGTTAACATAATAATTTGCAAATAAATCGATGTTTCAAATTCGGAATCATTTGGTATATACGAAGTAGCCCTAAAGAGCCCGAACATAGCTTGCCATGCACAAGGTCACGTTAATATATTCAGACAAGCTGTAAATAAAAGCGACCTCTACAGCGTGATGACAAGAACCAATCTGTATATACTGCACATATAAAAGGTGTGTTATGGAGCCCACCCTAAAACTCGTATTTACGCGTTTTGTCATATGTACAATCATATTCTGATGATACACACATGGGTACGTTAGAAAGTCCGCAGCCGGGCTTCATAATGTCTATCGGGCTTGAGAGAGTACTGTTAATATGTCATACGGGTTCCACAATGATCTCTCCTCTCTCTCTCTCTCTCTCTCTCTCTCTCTCTATATATATATATATATATATATATATATATATATATATATATATATATATATATATATATATATATATATATATATATATAACACACATGTATATTAATACACTAGACAAAATTATGGCGGTAGGCCCAATGACCATATACAGGAAATCCTACAAGCGGTGAAAAATCACATGATTTTTAAAACGAACTTAATACTAAGTATACATTGTTTCATTAGCTATAAGACAATCCTTCTATCTCAACTAGGAAGTTGCAGATCAGCTAGACTTATCACACCGAGTGATTTGGAGATAACTTAAAAAAACATAAGTATCGGCCTTACGCAAACAATGTTTCGGAAGTTCATCCAGGAGCCAATGGTCAACGTGTTGCTTTCTGTACGTTTCTGGTAAGTCAGCTGCAGAACAACAAAAATTTCTTCGATGACGTCATATGGTCTGATGAGCGCTAGTTTACTAATGCAGGAATGTGTGTGTGTGTGTGTGTGTGTGTGTGTGTGTGTGTGTGTGTGCGTGCGTGCGTATGTACGTGTGCGTGTGTGTGTGTGTGTGTGTGTGTGTGTGTGTGTGTGTGTAGATGTGAGTATAGGTGTGTGAGAGTGTAGGTATGCATGTGTCTGTGGAGGTTTGCGTGTGCGTGTTCGTGCTCGTGTGCGTGCGCCTATGAGTGTGCGTGTGCGTGTGATTGTGCGTGTGCGTGTGATTGTGCGTGTGCGTGTGCGTTTGCGTGAGTGAGTGCGTGTGCGTGTATATGTGCGTATACGTGTGCGTGTACGTGTGTGAGCGTGTGCTTGTGGGTGCGCGTGTGCGCGTGCGTGTGTGTGCAGATGTAATAAAGTAACTTAAAGGTATTAACGTCATTTGTACATAAATTCATGTACTATCAAATCTCAGCTATCGAGGTAAATGTACGATAATGTTATAATCTGGGTGAAAATGGTGAAGTTTATGAGGTCGTGTATATTCAAATCTTCAAATCTGTTTAGAAAGCTGCTGATCGTAAAATTATATGTAAGAATCAATATATATATATATATATATATATATATATATATATATATATATATATATATATATATATATATATATATATTAATAATAATGCAGTCAATTATTGACTATTTTAAATATCTTATATTCATTATGTCAAGATTACCCACTTATTATATATATATATATATATATATATATATATATATATATATATATATATATATATATATATATATATATATATATATATATTGTTTGACACGTTAAGAAACTTTAATAAAATGTTAAATATATGATAACGTATACAACTTATTTGCAGCTAAAACTTGTTAGTTTTTTGTAATTTCAGGTCACCTAATCACTGGTAATATAGGACTATGAAATGGGTGGAGATTGTGTAGATGTCTCTTTTTAATACGTACCGTAGAGTCAATAATTCACTCCCTACAAACCATAATTATTTTTACAGGAAAAGATTGTCGGAAAGTCGGATGTCACTCGTCGTGAAGTATTCTACGCACGGTAATTCCGTTATTTCAGTGGCATAGTACTTAGATCGTTTATAATCTATTCATATACAATAAAAAACGCTTTTTGTAGTATGGAGCTTGTTATTTATCGTTTTATGAATATTAGGCAACCATGAATTATTTAATGTTAAATATATCTTGGACAAATGCAATTAATTACATAAATAACATAGTTGATTTATTAATTGAAAGTGAAGACAAATATGCAAAATATGTTACGAACAGGTACGCATCAATTAATAAATTACTGCAAAAACCGAACTTTATTGGTGTTTCATATTAAAGACTATTATTTACGGCGCCACTAGTAAGGTTCAAAGTACACGATCCTTGCCGAAGCCATGAATTCACCTGCGCAGCTCGACATAATATTGTGATATCTGAAACGACAGTAGTAATTGGTGAATAAAAGTTAAGGAATGAATTTACTATAAGGGATCTTTCTCAAGGGCTTATAGTAATGCTTAAAATTAAAAACAATAAGCATCAATAAAACCTAGGTTAACAATATGAATCGACAAGAATTACGTTCAGAATAGTTATTCTAATATATAAGCTAGAGTTCACGTTCAATTTTGTGACTGATAAAAAATTATTCAAAAGTCTCGAAAAGTTAGAATGTAGGACATAATATGAAAAGTCAAAGTAGCGGATTTTTAGTGTAAAGACTACTGAAACCAATAAGTTATGGCATTATTGCTTTTTATTACCGATAAAGGAGGAGTGTACCTACATTTTTAGTTTCTGCTTGTAACTGTTTTTTAAAATTAAGTATGTTATAACAAAAACGGCATACTGCATGTAGCTCGTTATAACACTAAAGTATAGATGTATTAAAATTGACAGTTCAATTACGTTATGTTTAATTTACCCTATCTATTTTGTAACACGTTTTGTGACGAATAACAAGTTATTCCATTATAATTAATAATAATACAGAAAATTTTATTTAAATATATTTATAGAATAATTTTGTATTTCTAAGTGGAAGAAATGTAGCTTTTTAGGTCACTAACATAAATAAATAATAAATTAGCTGTGGTAGGTATTCGTAAATGGGAAGTTTAGATAAAGCTCAAATGTAAGGTGTTTTATCAGTTGACCGCAACGATCACGGTTTTCAGAGTAAGGTTTGACTGTCAAGTTTTCTTCTAATTTGGTAACCTATTAATTAACATGTATTATAAGTACTTTTCCTCTAGTTATATATGAGTTTAAAACTTATCACCAGTTTTAGTATTTCAATAATATTCTGTACCTGCATTAAAGTAAATGGATGTGCTCACACTAAAAGGTCATTATTGCAAATTCATGTCTGGCACGTAAAAATACCTCCCTGCGTAGGTCGCGATCTTGAGAATTTCTTTATAGGTCGCGGTGTATCTCACAAATGCATTTATTAAACAATTGTCTTCTCAAGAAAATTGTTGCAAGAAAACTGTACAAATAGATACAAACAGTATATATATATATATATATATATATATATATATATATATATATATATATATATATATAATATATATATATATATATATATATATATATATATATATATATATATATATATATAATAATATATATATATATATATATATATATATATATATATATATATATATATATATATATATATATATATATATATATATATATATATATATGTATTAGGTATATTCTAAATATGAAACAAAAACACTTTACTTTAGCAAAGTTAGGAGAAATGATTAAAAACTAACAATTCTGAGAAATCAACAAAATCTAATCAGAGTCCTCAGTGTATGGATTAGTAAAACGGGTATAACGGCTATGACAAACAATATTGCTATATTTAAGGCATAAGAACGTTTTACAGCACTTACAAAAAAAATTTCGGCAAACGTGTCGTTTTGGCCGCATAACAAAAGGAACATCTTTTTCTACCTCTCTAACTGTGTTTACGTTGATGCTAGAATTTCGGTCATCTTGTTTTTGAAAATTCTAAAGCTGTAGATGCAATGTATACCAATGGTAACATCGGCTCGTCTTTTTACTTCTTCCGACAGTAACTGCTCTGAAAGGTCCCTAATAAAGAGTCGGCGTCGTATTTTTACATTCTGGTTGAGCATGTGAACAGTGTTAATCCCGGCAATATTCAAAACGACATAAAATATAACCATTGGCCATCTTATGCTGTTTCTGGCTACATTATATGTACCAACCATTTGGTCTACATTATCGACTCCTGATTTGGTTCGATTATAATAATCAATTATTTCTGGATTTTGGTTTTCTGGATTTATTACGTCATCAAAGTGCATACTTGACACTAGGATTACGTTTCTTCCTTTTTTTTGGTACATGCGATCGGACCTGTTTGTGTTACTTACTAATTCAGGAGGAAGTTCACACTTATTTTTTCTGACTGTACCTACATAATATAACCTATTCGTTAAAATCACATACAAGTTTAATATCAGTGAACCAGCTGTCAGCTGTTATGCTCCGTCCTGAGTTATAAATAGGTTATGCTAATCTCTTGACAACATCTATAGGCTTATTACTAACCCAGAAGTGGCCTTCGGGCTGCTTTCCGGCATATATTTCCAGATTCCCTGTATAAAATGGAATGAACTATAGAAAAAATGTTGATGTACTTCCAGGTCATTTCCGATAATTATGTCATTTAAGAGAAATCTAAATATACCACGTCGCATCAAGCGGATTATAAAAAGTTTACACTCTGTGAGCTGCGTTAGAGCCATCCGAACCTCGGTATCGAACGGAAGCCCCTACTCGCGTAAGAGCTCTTGTGATTTTTATTACAAATCTCTTAACTCCCAAACTTAGCGTTGTTACGCTCATCGTTCCGGCATTGTGCTCTTCGCCGCTTCGGAGTTAGATCTGTGACTGCTTTCATATAGATAACACGAAGAAGTGGTCATCAGTAGAGGAGCCACAGCCTATCAGCAAGCAGGAGCCCCCGGAATACAGGTGGAGTGAAGAATAAAATCAAGAAGCATCCAGGACACCGCCAACTACAGGATCGACGTCGGGTAAAATAATTGGTATCGGTTAATAAAAATATTGTTTTAATCAATTTTAATTTATTGTTTTATTATAATACTTGTTTTCCTCCTTTTTCTATTTGGGTCTCTGATTTCCAAGTCTTCATTCCTTGGGGTGTGAGAATGTATCTCGGCGGAGGAGACCCGGCCTTTCTTTAAAACAACTCCTTTCCTTTTTACTGTTCAAAACCTTATTAACAACAACCGCGATGGTTAAGCATGGTCGCCACCGTTCTACCGTAACGATTGTATCCCCAACCTCCAACGCCACCCGTCCACCTACACCTACACACACAGCACACACAACCCTCAAATACGCACACACCCTCGCCTCGCCACGACCATCCTCACGTATATGCTCGCATTCAAACGCCTCGTGCCGGATGGTACACAGCTTAGGCTCCGACACCATTTCGGCGATCCCACCGTCACCCTAAGCCAACTCTACGGTCCCCGTCCTTCCAACTCCGTCCCTAGTCCTTTTCCTGCGTGATTCACCATGTGGATAAGAACATCCCATCCGAAGAGATGCGGGATGCGATCAATCTTCTACACGTGAGGAAGGCCGTTCGCATCACCGCTAAGGCGACGAACCCTCCCACATCCCTTGTCCAGATCATAACCTTTTCCCAAACTACCCTCTAGTACCTCCTCGCGCGCGGTGTTGTCATGTTCGGGAGACACTACAATTCCCAACCCTCTCTTATCCCTCAAACTTTCCCCAAGCATTCTTCCACCTGCACGCAGGTGGGGCATACCTCCTCCGCTCTGCCAGCTGTGGCGAAAGTCACAGATCTTCCTCTTGCAAATCCTCTGCTAACCCTAGGTGTAACAACTCGGGGAAGCTCACCCTTCGTATTCCTTCAAGTATCGGCACTTGAAGGAAGCGGCGGGAACCTCCCAGTTCCCCGTCGAAGATGGCATACCTCGAACATATCCTGTCTTCGGAAGAGTCCAACTAGGAAGACAGAGCCCACCTTAAACCCTTTCCCGACATCGAATCCGTATCCATAGATTCGCTATCCCGAAACGCTATCCCCGTAATCCGCCAACCCAATCCTTAACTCTCTCCAAATGGATATTCTAGCAGGGACAGTTAATGCCAGAGGCGTTCGTCGGAAACGCACAAACACACACACACACACACAAACACACAAACACACACAAACACACACAAACACACACAAACACACACAAATACACACAAACACACACAAACACACACAAACACACGCACACACGCACACACGCACACACAAACACAAACACAAACACACAAATACAAAAACACACAAACACACAAACACACAAACACACAAACACACAAACACACAAACACACAAACACACAAACGCACGCACGCACGCACGCACCCACGCACGCACGCACCCACCCACCCACGCACACGCACACGCACACGCACACGCACACGCACACGCACGCGCACGCGCACACGCACACGCACAGCACACGCACACGACACACACGCACACGTACACGCACACGCACAAGCACACACTCACGCACGCACGCACGCACGCACGCACGCACGCACACACACACACACACACACACAAACACACACACGCACCCACGCACGCACGCAAACACCAACCTACCCACCCATTATTTTCATTATTTAAAAATAATTTTTAAATTCATCCTCAAAATTTAGCTAACGTATTTGACGATTAAGGAAATTAAAATTGAAATTACATCTATTAAAAATGAGAAAGGAATTAAAATTAATTTCTTTTATTAATTTTTTCTGGAAAAATGAATAAGAAATGCACGATTATATACTCAAAACTTAAGTATTTAATTATAAATATAGTCAAAAATTGCTTCAGAAGGGTCAATGTCAATGTAGGAAATTTTTAAATCAGTTTTGGATTAATCATAGCATATCAATTATGGGTCTAGGCCACCTATTTTAGTTTTGGATACCTCTGCTGGGTGAATCGTCAAGATCAACAAAATCTGTCGCTAAGTACCTGTGGCAATACAGATGTCATTGGACGTGTTAGTTCAAAGGACACGTCCGTTCAGTTATTTTTGTAGTGGACTAATGCGGACCACTTTTTGCGTCAATTACACAAAAGGAAGGGAGCCACTTGCAAGGGATACGTACCAGTATTGATATGTTTCAGAACAAAGGTTACTCACACCTGGAAGGAGTGCAATTTCGTAGCAAAACAAATTATCATACTACTATAACCTCATATCATGTTTTTATCGGAGAATTGGTTACAGCTCTTCTTGGGCTCAATACAACAGAAAATCATAGTAGTAATGTAAGGCCGGAGCTACTCCACTTCAAGGTCACCCATGTAAATATAATGGGATTTATTTCAAGGGCAAGTGAGTTTTCTCATTATGCCAGAACGCGCTCCACGCCTCAAGTATATAGAGGCCGGAGCTACTCCACTTCAAGGTCACGTCGCTCTCGTAAGCTATACATAAAAAGTAGGTCATGAGTTCATTATTTAGTCTACATGCAAAAAATTGGAATGTTTGTGTAAAGGACTACCGCGTTATGATTTATTATGTATCTAATTATCAACGTGTGCGTACATGTAAACGAAAATTCCGCTATTAAGATACAATTTTTTTCACATTTTTAGTTTTGAGAAAAAATTGGGACTGCTATATTTTGCGCTGTTATTTGTTTAGGTTATATACAAAAATTCAGAATTTTTACTTCACGAATAAAATACTATGTAATTTTATAAATATCACATAAAACAAATGCAAATACGAAGTTGTACTAATGTACATTTTAATAGTATGTAGTTTCATTTTCAAATAATGAAATCAACAGTGTTACGTTAATTAATGGTTACATAAAAATTATAAGAAATATAAGTAATATATTAATAAATGAGTAAAAAACTTGTAAAATGATAATGAACTGTATGGTTTAGGTAAGATTGGAAAAACACTGTAATCATATCTTGCATTGAAAAATGCTGACCATACACATTCCTTTCTGTTGAAGTACATTTTATTCCTTATAGTACTGATTTTACAAGAAATTACATATAATTTTTACATCGCGTTGGAACTAAAAATTGGTGGTCCTAAACTAATTAAAATTTAAAATTTTCAGATGAAGTAGTTACTAATTTTCTACGAAATATATTTCCGGAAGTGAGTAATTTTGTCGTTGTTTCAGTTTTAAATAATTTTGTTTTAGTACGATGTAGTGGGACCCATCTCGTATTAAATATTTGCAATAAATTTCAATTATTCATAATCGATATGATTATGTGGTTAATCAGGTATATCTATATAACTTATTATTTTAATTTAACTGATTTTTTTGTTTTAAATCACGACCTAATTATTTTTGCTTAATTTGTATTTATTAGTATAAAATATAGTATTACTTATGCTTTGTTTTTCCCTTACCTTCATTATTTCAGTTCTTAATAAAATTATTCCACTTCTTTTATTTTCCTGAGTAGCGTATGACTTTAATTCAACTAATTTTTCTGTTTCAATTCATGAATTGATTACTTTTTAATATAAATTTTGTTATCATTCTAACACACATGCATCTACAAGTATAAATGGAAAACAATTTAAGTAAGTGCTGCAGACATGCAACACATTACACATTTCCTGACTATTTTGTATCATTTTCTTTCCCTTAAGTTTGCTTAATTTTTATGACAGTATTACAATTGGGAAACTAATAACTGATTTCATGCTCTAATCACCCATTAATTTTAGTACTTCTGGTTACCATTATTAATTCATTAATTTTATATTATACAATTATTCTTATACTGCCTCATTCCCCATTTATGTACGCACACCTTTGTTATAAAAAAATATTCGTTATCCTTTTCATAAATGTTATGTTAAAGCAAATACTTCCGATACTCAATTTATCTACATTTATTATAATTACTTAACCAATATTACATATAATTCTTATTTCTACATATTTACATACTAATATCTATATATTTGTACACTCAGCCCCAAAATTCACAAAATTTTTTGATGCAGGCCAGTTCCTGTTCTAGCTTGCCTTCCTCTACCCGTGAGGTCTCCAACTCAGTATTCAGCTGTGCTGTTCTTTTGCGTGCAGTCCTCAATTTGGTTTTATACACTGTCTCCATATTTTCATCTTTTCGATGGTCTTGAGAGCTAATTCTCTCAGGTTTGCGGTTGCAAATGGGGCGTGTTGGTGTCGGTAGAAATTTTCTTAAAATCCTGGCGAGACCTCCACCATTGTCTCCATTTGCTTTCCGGTACTGTGAAGAATACATACAAGAGTAATGTAAGGTCAGCTACTCCACTTTTCTACTATACTTTTCTACAAGTGTTTCTGCTGTAGGTCAAGGTCATCGAACACATTGCATATATCGGTAGTAGTAGTAGTAATGTAAGGTAGGAGCTACTCCACTTCAAGGTCACGACGATCACGTAAGCTATGCATAAAAAGTAGGTCATGAGTTCATTGAAGGTGAATACTCCACTTCAAGCTAAAAATAGAAATTGCAATGTCAGCATCCTCATCACATTACAAGGTCACTCTGCGGTCAAACGTTTTTACGGGGAAATTTGTATGTCAAGGTCAGAAGCTAAAAATAGAAATTGCAATGTCATCATCATCATATTACAATTCTTAGAAGTCTAAAAATAGTGTGGTCAAGGTCAAAGGTTATTGACGTGTAGGGGTATCGTATGACATTTCTTAGAAGTATAAAAATAGAATCAATTCATGGAAATAAGAAGAATGCGATGTCTATGCTGAAAAGTAAACCAAGGTCAAATGAGCTTATTAAATTGGGTCAAGGTGAAATAATTTACTAAACTAAAAGTAGGTGTGTGTATTTAATAAGTTTAAATATGTTGTCACGACGATCTCGTAAGCTATGCATAAAAAGTAGGTCATGAGTTCATTGAAGGTGAATACTCCACTTCAAGGTTACGACTTTCAAAACTTCAAGGTCATTCAGAGGTCAACAAGAGTAACGACTCCATGTTAAAATGAGAGGGTCAGATCATAGCTGGTTATATCATAGCTAAAAATAGTCGGTTCATGTCCTCACTAAAAGGTGGTCGCGTTATAGCTAAAAAGTATAGTGACAGCATCATCGTTGAAAGTAGCTTATGCGCGTAACCAGATATGTGTAATCAAAGAGATGGTTCATATCTGCACTAATGTAACATAGTGGGGTAGTTTAGAGTAACAATATAAGGAAATAGTGTAATGGGTAGTGAGTGTTGTGTAAAACATGTGGATGTCATACGCTCAAGAACAATGGATCAAAGCAACTGACCTGAGAACAGCGGTGGAACGCTTGAAGCAAGAATTTTCGGCATTAGTATTCGATGCCGAACATGAGGCGGTTTACGGGCGAGGTGATTATAGTGAAGAGGAGTGTAACGTCCTAGCGAAAAGGTATGAAACAGGAGTAACGATATGTGAAAAGTTTTAAATTTAAAGAAAATATGTGAAAAATGTTTTGTAGAAGAACTAAAAGTTGTGCAATTGCATCAGTTTTGCCCAGATATAAAAAAATGGACAGCATCTCCTGATGGCAGCAGTTATTCATCATCAGATGCAAATTAGCCTACTGATGCAATTCTCAAAGCACACTTTCCCTCTACCATCAAAATCGTGATGCAGTAATATATATATATATATATATATATATATATATATATATATATATATATATATATATATATATATATATATATATATATATATATATATATATTACAGTTCCGTTGTAAACTCAAAATTCAAAAGCGTTCTCGAATCAGTAAAGAAGGATCTATCTGCATTGAATAGTAGCACTTTCTGTAAATCCTTCACAAACGTAAAAGACTTGGAGGTGGGTGCAAAATATAAAGTGATTGATATGAACACTGTCGACACGAAGTATGGTAAACATATTATCATTGAAACTGAGAACTTTAAGTGTATACTTCCCTTACGATTTTATGAATACTTCAAAAAAGAAGATCGCATTCAATAGTTTAAACAATATCTGGCGGAGAAGGACGTGTACATCACCAGCGTCGGAACTGTAGGAAAGACAACTAATTTAACATTTCTGTAAAAATAATAATATATTATATCTTGTATAACTGTTTGGAAATAAATGATGTATTTTTATTGCAAAAACGTCTTTTATTTCTTGATTAAATGAAGAGTAGGTACATCATAAATGAAGCACCATCATTAAAAATAGCTGGTGCGAGTCATTATTAAAAATAGTAGGTAACCAAACACATGTGTGGTTTGAATCTGTGCTGTCACAAGGAAATATCCAGGTATGTGTGGTTGGTGTCTGTGCTAGACACACATCTGGTTCGCGTCCTCGCTAAAATGTGGTGTATCATAGCTAAAAATAGCCGGTTTATGTCCTCACTAAAAGGTGGTCGCGTCATAGCTAAAAATAGTCGGTTAGCGTCGTATCTAAAAAATATAGTGACAGCACCATCATTAAAAATAACTGATGTGCGTCATCATTAAAAATAATTTTGTTGTTTCAGCATTTTGAAGTGAGAGGGAGAGAGTACTTTTGCAGGAAATGAAAAAAAAAATGCAACATAGCGTCTGCCTGCTTGAATGCTCCATACTTTGTAGCTGAGTACTTGATCTATATAACAGGTTTATTGATGCTAAAATTGATTACGTGTTTTGTTGGGTTGTGTGCTCCGTTCGATTTCGCTGAACAAAATTTCAATAGACCCGGAATACTTTTGTTAAATATTTTAAGGATAAGTTTCGTGTTGGTAGGTATGTCATCCGTCAGCAGCTTCCTAGTTGAGTTGACTCAGAATACATTAAAATTATTAAAACACAAGCTCGCAATAGTTAGATACATTTTCGATACATAGAACCAATATTTTTTCTGATAAAAAAAGCAATTACCAATAATGTTCACTTAGATAATAGGAATGAAAAATCCCCCTAGAATAGAGAACAATTTGGCTCTTTTAAAATTTTATTTGGGTCGACTACAACAGCAATTAGGAAAGTCTCCCATAACGGGTGATAGGCTAGGTGGGGAATGCAATAGTTTATTTTTGACCATATCGCTTGAGAAAAACAGAATCATATTAGAGGGTACTTTTCAATGGGTCGTCACAATAACATTGACTGCTTCTACTTGGGTCAAACCTATACTAAAATCCCCAAACAGTTGATTAGAGACAACGCCAATTTTATAGAGCTTTTCGAACAGGATGATTTGAATTTGCGTCACATATATGAAGATCATGTCGCCCCAACAGTAAGCATGCAATTGTTTCCTGACGTGCTCAGAGACTTGGCGAAATCGATACGGATTCATGGTAATAAATAAGGACGCTAAAGTACAAAACGGTCGTTTTAGGAAAGGCTTCGATCAGTATATAATACCCTAACGGTGTCGTTATAATATCATTTGGAATCAAACAGCCTACAAGCAAACAGCATAAATAACAGACCTGTTTTAACAGACCTGTTTAAACAGACCTGTTTTAAACAGAGCTATTTATTTACCTGTTAGACCTGTTTATCTGTTTTATTGTTGATCTGCACCGATGGATAACAAGAGATTAGCGTTGACGAAACGCATAATTCAAGTTCGTAAAGCTATACAGCAAAAATATGATCTTAAGAAGAAGAAATCGATACTGATTTATGGTAATAAATAAGGACGCTGAAGTACAAAACGGTCGTTTTAGGAAAGGCTTCGATCAGTGTATAATGCCCTAGCGGTGTCGTTATAATATAATTTGGAATCAAACAGCCTACAAGCAAACAGCATAAATAACAGACCTGTTTTAAACAGAGCTGTTTATTTACCTGTTAGACCTGTTTTATCTGTTCTATTGTTGATCTGCACCGATGAATAACAAGAGATTAGCGTTGATGAAACGTATAATTCAAGTTCATAAAGCTATACAGCAAAAATATGATCATCTTAAGACGAAGAAGTCGATACGGATTCATGGTAATAAATAAGGACGCTGAAGTACAAAACGGTCGTTTTAGGAAAGGCTTCGATCAGTATATAATACCCTAGCGGTGTCGTTATAATATCATTTGGAATCAAACAGCCTACAAGCAAACAGCATAAATAACAGACCTGTTTTAAACAGACCTGTTTTAAACAGAGCTGTTTATTTACCTGTTAGACCTGTTTATTTGTTTTATTGTTGATCTGCAACGATCGATCATCTTAAGAATGATCGATTTACTAAAGAGGCAGATTTCATTAAAGCTTACAAACCACTCATTGAACCACTTACAAAAATCGAAAAAAAAATTGAACCGCTACTAAATATCGAACGAAAGACGGACTAAAGGTCACCCATTCAGCAGTATAGTACCACGCCATCAATACCTTATCACTTGCGAGGAATTAACAAACGAAGATCATCTTCTTTAAGTGGTAGTAATTATTTTAGTCCTTTCGCTCGACTTTCGTATTTTCAAAGAAATCCTCTGTGTCAAGAGACACCATCGTTCCTCGAGACTAGTGTGATCGGAGATATTGCACCCCAAGTGGAAGAACAACGTGTAGCGACTACGACCGATTCTATTTCACTCAATACCTCTGCATCGAGAGAATTTCTGTAGCAATATGATCCATTGCCACGAATATACGTGGAGCGCATGCTAAGCGATCCATCGAATGCAATTGATACCTCTTATGGAGTTCTTTATGACATTTCCACCGATAAGTGGGCAATTGGCAAGAGATCAGTAAAGATAGATGGAAAGGATTTGGTTATTAAGGGAGTTCGGTACAGTGGTACGAGCGGTCTCTATGACCTAATAATCATGAATGAACCTGACAAACGTCTAATAACTAGCGAAGATGAAGCGAACTATACACAGATCTTAATTGCAACTAATGCAGCTCGTCGCGATAATAACCCGGATGAACAATTGAAAGGTACACGTGCCGAAAAATATACGGGGATAATTAAACCCTTACTGGAGAAGGCGGAGATGAAGGAGGAAAAAGGAGGGGAAGTAACTGTATTCAAACAAATTGGGTGACCGGTTGAATACAAATACTGGAGCAACGTGCATGAATTGATTCAAGATTTGGAAGTCCTATGGGCGGTAATACTGGACTCCACAACGATATTATATCAATCGTGGAAGAACTATACGAAGATGGATATATTGAGAAACCTGACAAACAATTTTTTAGTCAACTATAGTTTGCACAGCGATGGACAAGTTTGGACGCTCTCATGTTCATGCTCAATTTCATAAACTGGTAAAAACGCAATTCTCCATTACCGATGATAAGTTCAGTGTGGAAAATAAGCGTTTAAGTAATATCGCCGATCCCATCGAACGTCAAGATGCGCTAACCTTACAGCACTATCAATTGACGAGGTTCCATTTAAATGGGAACCGCTTAAGACAGGTGGCCGATCCTCAAGAAGACACTGATGCCATAAATAAAGGCTACCTCGAGTTTTATATCCAGTTAGTGAAGTCGCTTATAGATGGTGTTCGTAATTACGTTGAGATAGTAGAGGCAGATTTGAATGCAACTAAAGAAACTTTAAGTAAATTGATAGAGGATGGAACAAGTGGTAAACGAGTTTCATAACCCGGCACGCAACAAATTTCCCACGTAGACGCACTATTATTAAAGGAGTCGATGATCTATGGCAAGCCGATTTAGCTGAATTTGTACCTTACGCCAAACAGAATAAAGGCTACAAATACATGCTGGTAGTTATCGACTGTTTCTCTAAATACCTATGGACGAGAGGATTGAGACGAAGACGGTGCAGACGTGACAAAAGCTATACAAACCATTTTAAAGAACGGACGCCTAATCTGCAAACAGATGCTGGAAAACAGTTCTACAATAATCATTTCGATAAACTGATGATGAAATATAACATTAATCACTACGCCACCTACAGCACGAGAAAGGCTAGCATAGCATAAAGAGTGATTAGGGCCATCAAGAATACCTTGTATAAAAAATTTGGGCAGCGTGGAAAATACGTATGGATTGGAAGACTTCTTTCTCGAGGAAGTAACGACAGAATACAATAATCGTAAACTTCGAACGATCGGAATGAAACCTAGCGAATTAAATGCTAACACAACGCTTAATGTATCTTCGAATCTCAAAATCTTTAATAAAAACGATAGATACATGGTGGGCGACATAGTTCGCATGAGTAAATTTAAAAGCATATTTGATAAAGGTTATGTACCCAATTCGTAGAGTGAACTTTTCAAGATTGTTAAAGTACGCGTAACCAATCCGGTCACGTACTTGCTAAAAGACATGAAAGGGACACCTGTACTAGGTGGATTTTATGGACAGGAACTGCAAAAGGCTAAATATCCGGAGGTGTACTTGGTGGAAAAGGTCATTCGACGTAAGAAGAATAAAGTGTACGTAAAATGGTTGGGATTAAACGAATATTCGTGGATCGATGATGACAATGTAGTTTTATAACCATATTGTTGTACCTACTTAACTATAAATAAAAATTCAGCATACTGTTTTATCGTTTTTTATTTCATCTCACCATACAAAGGTTTTTTAACAATATCTTTCTATCGGACGGTCTAAAAGGATACTTGTTATCCGCTCCTTATATATTCCAAAGAATTTCCAGAGCCATAGAGTTGACGTATTCGATGGCCGTACAAATAGCGTCGTCCATCACCACCGACAAATTCTTATAATTACCTAAGATGCTGTGAACATTATATAACGGCTTACTTAAGTCAAGTATATATATTTTGACATGTGGCTGTACGGCAAATGATTCAAGTTGATTCGCAGCTATACATTCACTATTTACAATCTTACACATATTTACAACTTTCTTAATTAAATTATCCAGTTCACTCTTTTTATTGAACAGCAATGTAATTTTATTCGCGCACACATTTCCCGTTTTGATGCACCAGTTGAAGCACTCGTCCGGTAGAACAATGTCTTGCAAGTTCGCATTAATAAAAAAATAGTTTTCAGTTGATGATATATCCATTATAGCACTCTTTAAATATTTTGTATATATCATACGCGTAGCATGACCGAGCTCTTGTTCCATGCGAACGTGTTTTTCTGAACGAATGCTCCAACTGGCGCTCATGAAATGAAATGTAAATTCAAACATTAAACGTTACTGAGATGTATTGAGACGGAAATAGTTGAATTGTAACCCCAAGGACGAGTTGTAACAGAGTTTGTTGTTATAACTCGTTTATCATCGTAGGGACTGAGAACAATTTTATTTTGCTTGATCGTATACCTCATCAAAATTTTGTGTTGAACAAAGCTTAGCGGTTGACTGGGAATTACGTTGGTAACAATTTAATTGACCCAATTTTCAATGTTCCATAACTGATTGCAGAAAAATTTTGATAATGAACCATCGTAAGAGCACTTGAGATAAAACTCAATACTGAAAGGTTCTGAAACAATTTTTTGTTTGCACCACCATAATTACTACCACTTAAAGAAGATGATCTTCGTTTTTTAATTCCTCGCAAGTGATAAGGTATTGATGGCGTGGTACTATACTGCTGAATGGGTGACCTTTAGTCCGTCTTTCGTTCGATATTTAGTAGCGGTTCAATTTTTTTTTCGATTTTTGTAAGTGGTTCAATGAGTGGTTTGTAAGCTTTAATGAAATCTGTCTCTTTAGTAAATCGATCATTCTTAAGATGATCCATCGTTGCAGATCAACAATAAAACAAATAAACAGGTCTAACAGGTAAATAAACAGCTCTGTTTAAAACAGGTCTGTTTAAAACAGATCTGTTATTTATGCTGTTTGCTTGTAGGCTGTTTGATTCCAAATGATATTATAACGACACCGCTAGGGTATTATATACTGATCGAAGCCTTTCCTAAAACGACCGTTTTGTACTTCAGCGTCCTTATTTATTACCATGAATCCGTATCGATTTCTTCTTCTTAAGATGATCATATTTTTGCTGTATAGCTTTATAAACTTGAATTATACGTTTCGTCAACGCTAATCTCTTGTTATTCATCGGTGCAGATCAACAATAGAACAGATAAAACAGGTCTAACAGGTAAATAAACAGCTCTGTTTAAAACAGGTCTGTTTAAACAGGTCTGTTAAAACAGGTCTGTTTAAAACAGGTCTGTTATTTATGCTGTTTGCTTGTAGGCTGTTTGATTCCAAATGATATTATAACGACACCGTTAGGGTATTACATACTGATCGAAGCCTTTCCTAAAACGACCGTTTTGTACTTTAGCGTCCTTATTTATTACCATGAATCCGTATCGATTTCGCCAAGTCTCTGAGCACGTCACGAAACAATTGCATGCTTACTGTTGGGGCGACATGGTCTTCATATATGTGACGCAAATTCAAATCATCCTGTTCGAAAAGCTCTATAAAATTGGCGTTGTCTCTAATCAACTGTTTGGGATTTTAGTATGGGTTTGACCCAAGTAGAAGCAGTCAATGTTATTGTGACGACCCATTGAAAAGTACCTCTAATATGATTCTGTTTTTCGCAAGCGATATGGTCAAAATAAACTATTGCATTCCCCACCTAGCCTATCACCCGTTATGGAGACTTTCCTAATTGCTGTTGTAGTCGACCCAAACAAAATTTTAAAAGAGCCAAATTGTTCTCTATTCTAGGGGGATTTTTCATTCCTATTATCTAAGTGAACATTATTGGTAATTGCTTTTTTTATCAGAAAAAATATTGGTTCTATGTATCGAAAATGTATCTAACTATTGCGAGCTTGTGTTTTAATAATTTTAATGTATTCTGAGTCAACTCAACTAGGAAGCTGCTGACGGATGACATACCTACCAACACGAAACTTATCCTTAAAATATTTAACAAAAGTATTCCGGGTCTATTGAAATTTTGCTCAGCGAAATCGAACGGAGCACACAACCCAACAAAACACGTAATCAATTTTAGCATCAATAAACCTGTTATATAGATCAAGTACTCAGCTACAAAGTATGGTTCATTTCCTGCAAAAGTACTCTCTCCCTCTCACTTCAAAATGCTGAAACAACAAGAATTATTTTTTAATGATGACGCACATCAGTTATTTTTAATGATGGTGCTGTCACTATATTTTTTAGATACGACGCTAACCGACTATTTTTAGCTATGACGCGACCACCTTTTAGTGAGGACATAAACCGGCTATTTTTAGCTATGATACACCACATTTTAGCGAGGACGCGAACCAGATGTGTGTCTAGCACAGACACCAACCACACATACCTGGATATTTCCCTTTGTGACAGCACAGATTCAAACCACACATGTGTTTGGTTACCTACTATTTTTTAATAATGACTCGCACCAGCTATTTTTAATGATGGTGCTTCATTTATGATGTACCTACTCTTCATTTAATCAAGAAATAAAAGACGTTTTTTGCAATAAAAATACATCATTTATTTCCAAACAGTTATACAAAGATATAATATATTATTATTTTTACAGAAATGTTAAATTAGTTGTCTTTCCTACAGTTCCGACACTGGTGATGTACACGTCTTTCTCCGCCAGATATTGTTAAAACTTTTGAATGCGATCTTCTTTTTTGAAGTATTCATAAAATCGTAAGGGAAGTATACACTTAAAGTTCTCAGTTTCAATGATAATATGTTTACCATACTTCGTGTCGACAGTGTTCATATCAATCACTTTATATTTTGCACCCACCTCCAAGTCTTTTACGTTCGTGAAGGATTTACAGAAAGTGCTACTATTCAATGCAGATAGATCCATCTTTACTGATTCGAGAACGCTTTTGAATTTTGAGTTTACAACGGAACTGTCTATATATATATATATATATATATATATATATATATATATATATATATATATATATATATATATATATTACTGCATCACGATTTTGATGGTAGAGGGAGAGTGTGCTTTGAGAATTGCATCAGTAGGCTAATTTGCATCTGATGATGAATAACTGCTGCCATCAGGAGATGCTGTCCATTTTTATATCTGGGCAAAACTGATGCAATTGCACAACTTTTAGTTCTTCTACAAAACATTTTCATATTTTCTTTGAATTTAAAACTTTTCACATATCGTTACTCCTGTTTCATACCTTTTCGCTAGGACGTTACACTCCTCTTCACTATAATCACCTCGCCCGTAAACCGCCTCATGTTCGGCATCGAATACTAATGCCGAAAATTCTTGCTTCAAGCGTTCCACCGCTGTTCTCAGGTCAGTTGCTTTGATCCATTGTTCTTGAGCGTATGACATCCACATGTTTTACACAACACTCACTACCCATTACACTATTTCCTTATATTGTTACTCTAAACTACCCCCACTATGTTACATTAGTGCAGATATGAACCATCTCTTTGATGAGCACACATATCTGGTTACGCGCATAAGCTACTTTCAACGATGATGCTGTCACTATACTTTTTAGCTATAACGCGACCACCTTTTAGTGAGGACATGAACCGACTATTTTTAGCTATGATATAACCAGCTATGATCTGACCCTCTCATTTTAACATGGAGTCGTTACTCTTGTTGACCTCTGAATGACCTTGAAGTTTTGAAAGTCGTAACCTTGAAGTGGAGTATTCACCTTCAATGAACTCATGACCTACTTTTTATGCATAGCTTACGAGATCGTCGTGACAACATGTTTAAACTTGTTAAATACACACGCCTACTTTTAGTTTAGTAAATTATTTCACCTTGACCCAATTTAATAAGCCCATTTGACCTTGGTCTACTTTTCAGCATAGACAACGCATTCTTCTTATTTCCATGAATTGATTCTATTTTTATACTTCCAAGAAATGTCATACGATACCCCTACACGTCAATAACCTTTGACCTTGACCACACTATTTTTAGACTTCTAAGAATTGTAATATGATGATGATGACATTGCAATTTCTATTTTTAGCTTCTGACCTTGACATACAAATTTCCCCGTAAAAACGTTTGACCGCAGAGTGACCTTGTAATGTGATGAGGATGCTGACATTGCAATTTCTATTTTTAGCTTGAAGTGGAGTATTCACCTTCAATGAACTCATGACCTACTTTTTATGCATAGCTTACGTGATCGTCGTGACCTTGAAGTGGAGTAGCTCCTACCTTACATTACTACTACTACTACCGATATATGCAATGTGTTCGATGACCTTGACCTACAGCAGAAACACTCGTAGAAAAAGTATAGTAGAAAAGTGGAGTAGCTCCGACCTTACATTACTCTTGTATGTATTCTTCACAGTACCGGAAAGCAAATGGAGACAATGGTGGAGGTCTACGCCAGGGATTTTGAAGAAAATTTCTACCCGACACCAACACCGCCCCATTTGCAACCGCAAACTCCGAGAGAATTAGCTCTCAAGACCATCGAAAAGATGAAAAATATGGAGACAGTGTATAAAACCAAATTGAGGACTGCACGCAAAAGAACAGCACAGCTGAATACTGAGTTGGAGACCTCACGGATAGAGGAAGGCAAGCTAGAACAGGAACTGGCCTGCATCAAAAAATTTTGTGAATTTTGGGGCTGAGGTGTACAAATATATAGATATGTAGTATGTAAATATGTAGAAATAAGAATTATATGTAATATTGGTTAAGTAATTATAATAAATGTAGATAAATTGAGTGTCGGAAGTATTTGCCTTAACATAACATTTATGAAAAGGATAACGAATATTTTTTTATAACAAAGGTGTGTGCGTACATAAATGGGGAATGAGGCAGTATAAGAATAATTGTATAATATAAAATTAATGAATTAATAATGGTAACCAGAAGTACTAAAATTAATGGGTGATTAGAGCGTGAAATCAGTTATTAGTTTCCCAATTGTAATACTGTCATAAAAATTAAGCAAACTTAAGGGAAAGAAAATGACACAAAATAGTCAGGAAATGTGTAGTGTGTGTTGCATGTCTGCAGGACTTACTTAAATTGCTTTCCATTTATACTTGTAGATGCATTTGTGTTAGAATGATAACAAACTTTATATTAAAAAGTAATCAATTCATGAATTGAAACAGAAAAATTAGTTGAATTAAAGTCATACGCTACTCAGGAAAATAAAAGAAGTGCAATAATTTTATTAAGAACTGAAATAATGAAGGTAAGGAAAAACAAAGCATAAGTAATACTATATTTTATACTAATAAATACAAATTAAGCAAAATAATTAGGTCGTGATTTAAAACAAAAAAAATCAGTTAAATTAAAATAATAAGTTATATAGATATACCCTGATCAACCACATAATCATATCGATTATGAATAATTGAAATTTATTGCAAATATTTAATACGAGATGGGTCCCACTACATCGTACTAAAACAAAATTATTTAAAACTGAAACAACGACAAAATTACTCACTTCCGGAAATATATTTCGTAGAAAATTAGTAACTACTTCATCTGAAAATTTTAAATTTTAATTAGTTTAGGACCACCAATTTTTAGTTCCAACGCGATGTAAAATTATATATGTAATTTCTTGTAAAATCAGTACTATAAGGAATAAAATGTACTTCAACAGAAAGGAATGTGTATGGTCAGCATTTTCAATGCAAGATATGATTACGAGTGTTTTTCCAATCTTATCTAAACCATACAGTTCATTATCATTTTACAAATTTTTTACTCATTTATTAATATATTACTTATATTTCTTATAATTTTTTATGTAACCATTAATTAACGTAACACTGTTGATTTCATTATTTGAAAATGAAACTACATACTATTAAAAAATGTACATTAGTACAACTTCGTATTTCGCATTTGTTTTATGTGATATTTATAAAATTACATAGCATTTTATTCGTGAAGTAAAAAATTCTGAATTTTTGTATATAACCTAAACAAATAACAGCGCAAAATATAGCAGTCCCAATTTTTTTCTCAAAACTAAAAAAAATGTGAAAAAAAATTGTATCTTAATAGCAGAATTTTCGTTTACATGTACGCACACGTTGATAATTAGATACATAATAAATCATAACGCGGTAGTCCTTTACACAAACATTCCAATTTTTTGCATGTAAACTAAAGAATGAACTCATGACCTACTTTTTATGTATAGCTTACGAGAGCGACGTGACCTTGAAGTGGAGTAGCTCCGGCCTCTATATACTTGATGCGTGGAGCGCGTTCTGGCATAATGAGAAGACTCACTAGACCTTGAAATAAATCCCATAAGATTTACATGGGTGACCTTGAAGTGGAGTAGCTCCGGCCTTACATTACTACTAATCATATATTGTTGAGAGAGAATACAGCCAAAGTTCAAGGGAAATGGAGTCGATGGTCGCGAGAACACGGAAGCCACCTACAATAACAGTTCAAGTATTTGCAGCACCAGCAATAAGATAATCTACAACCTGGTGCTTTGCTGTGATATAAATGCCCGGTGTAGTAGAGATGGTAACAATAAAAAGTTATGTGTATCATCCGTTCCCAATTCCCATAAACAACTGTGCTTCAGTGAGTGAGGTGAGGTATAATTTCGGTTGCTGAAGCCGATAACTTTCAAGGGTTCCATGTTAAGTTACTTTAAGCGATAGATTGATTATTTTATGCTATGCATGTAGTAATTATTTGTTTGAGACTTTATAACAATACTGTTTGACGTCCAACAGTTGAAGATAGTTGAGTTTGTGAATCCTTGTAACCCTCACCTTGATAAAATTTTTGCACTTACTCGTGCTCAGTAAATTCTGGTTATAATGAGTCATTGATTAAAATGTAAATTCAAAAATACAGACATCAACAAAAAATGTGCGTTCTAATAGCTCATAGTGCCTAGCATTTTAAAAAGACTAAATTGGTTCTATCGATTATTAGAGTTAGTGTATTTTAGAAACCAATTATGTTAATGCAAAAGATAAAAAATGTGCGAATGACGCAAATTTACAGTTTTTATTTATATAACGCAGTAGATTATCGAGGGTTGACAAGATCTTATAATGCCCTTTCCTATTAAAAACGTGACTACTGAAAAAGCCAAAAGCAAAGAAATTGTGGTTCTTTTCTAGAAACGGTTTTTTGCGTAGTTCCCAAAATTATTTAAAATAATGAATTAACTATGCACCAATTCCAATGATTTAGTAAGTACATTACTTACACACCTACTATATATAGGTACTATAGTTACATTAATAGGGGTTTTGTGAGACATTTCATTGCGTTCTGTACATTGAATTTTTGTATATAAATCAAGCTTACCTTTCTTGACATTTGATTAGAACAAAGAACTGTTTGTCTACATGACGTAATAAGTTGCCTCTCATACTGTAACCCATAGACAACAAAAATAGGTACTTTTCTTGAACAGGCAATTTTGGATATTCGTTTTTAGTTTCTTCTTTTTTGTAGGTGACGCTGTGCTCGCTGCTCAATTATATCCGACTGTGCTCGATCGCCGACTATGTCCCATCACATTGTTTTGTTAGTCAGTTTTGACCTTTTGAGGTTAGTTTTTTTTAGTAATTATTTCTAAAGTAGACTTCTTACAAAAGTTAATCGTGTGAATTTAAGGGTTTGTTATGCAGTTAAAACTATTATTAATAAATATGTTTTTGCTATTATTTTTAAAATTATTAAGTTCCTCAGTCTTGATTAACTATAACTGTCATTATGTGTTGAAAAGGGATCATGTATTATTAAAATTATTATTATTATTATTTTTCGTGCATCAGCTTCTATAATTTTTTAATTTTATAATAATAAGTATATTATTGTATCATCTAATACTAGATGTTTATTAGTGACATTCTCTGTTATATGAAACTACTGATAGTGGTAAGGACCTTACCACTATGGAGCACATATCAAATAAACATTTTTTATATAGGGTGACAAGTGCCTGTTAGTATCAAATAGTATATTATTTTATAAGGAGCTATAGTGACACCTTTTGTGCCGAATGTGAAGGTTTGACGGACGAACGTAGTGAGTCCGCCAAATACAGATGAGCATAAAATATACTATTTTTTCTTCAGACGTTTTTTACACTTAAATGTGAAATAAGAAAAAATAATTAGGTTGTGAAAATGAGAAATAGTTAGCGTACTCTGGCAAGCAGCAATAGACGTTGCTAGGTTTCGTTGAAAACTATGCATTAAACAAGTTGAAAATTGTGAAGATTCTGGGTGTTATTGTAAGTATTTTATTAAACTTTTTGTTCCTATTTGTGTAAATTAAAATATTACATTGTTAGGAATATGATGGATTTGGAGCACTACACGCTGTCAGTGTAACGTGCCAATTTTTTGGCTACCGTTACCTTGAATTGAATGTTGAGTTTTCGTTGGGAGTAGTAAATATACACATTTAGCAAAGAATATAATATACATAAACGATATTCTGGTAAAACTAAAAAAGTGTAAATTTATTTACCCAGTATTTTTTTTTTGATGTAGGTATTGTTTACAGTGAATACGTATATACCTATTTAGTAATTATAATGAATTTTTTTTAGACTGAAAAATATACAGTGGAAATTACACAACATGCTATATATATATATATATATATATATATATATATATATATATATATATATACACACATATATAGCATTTAAAATAAATTTGTATTTTACATGAAAAGTTCTGTATTGTATATAAAAATTTTAATTTTAAAGCGAGAGTTTTATATTTTTTCTTTACATCTATAAGTATTATAAACAAATTTTTTTATTTTTTGCCATGGTAGGTATATCTGAAAAGTAAAAAAATTGTAAATTTGCTTAATACATACCTTTCATAATATTTTGGTGGTTTGATATTAATTCTTCACACTAGAATATGTTTTTTAAAGAAATGTGTTGTAACTTTTTTTTGTTCATTCGTTCATAGAATTCTAGCAAAGTTTGGTGAAGATACTTTTCTTACTTACTACGCTGCTTCTCTCTATTATGACCCTTTTTAGGTGCTATACTAAGTAAAGACACTACTTGCTTTGTCGGTACCTGCTTTTGATCACCCAATAACTGGTTAACATCTTTACTAATATCACTTTCGCAATTACTCTCTTCTGAAATTAAACCCTCTACATTAACGTCTAGTTCATCTAAGCTTCTGCCTTTGTAGTTATTGATAGAATCATTTTCCATCATCAACAAAAATTTGCTTACATTAGCTACTTGGAAAACATTTTCGGGTAGTCGGTAAAACGTTTTATGTATATCTTTATTGTGACCCATGAATGTGGACAGTTTTTCAATATCGCTTTCGCTCAAATTTAAAATTCGTGCTACTGTAGCTACTTGTTTTCTGAGTTTTGTGGATGTAATCAATTCAAGTTTTTTTATTCCACTAGCTACAGCTAGTTTTCGAATTATTGCAGAACATTTTAAGCAGCTATGATCACTGTTAGGTCAAGCAAACAAATATTCGTTGTTTTCGTGACATAATTTGTTCCTAAGAGTTACTAACGTATATAGAATTTTTTGTATTTTTGGCGTAAAAAGTATGGGCACTCCACGACCTCTTTTTCCGCGAATAACTATACGTTTAAAAATGTTAGTTAGCTCTCTTTCAACTGGTGATAAAGACAGTTCTATTTCTTCCTGTGGTATATCAGTTGATGCACTCAAATCCGTAGTCAAGAAAATTCTTTGCACTTCACCGGCTCGTTTTTGATTAAGAAGAATTAACTACACACGCTTGAAGATTTTTAAATTCGCTTAAATCACTTGAGTTTTTTTTTATTGTTTTTGTTTTATTTCTGGTTTCACCTCCCCCAATATTGTTACCATTCCACTAAAAATGATGTGTGAGAAATTTGGTGCAAATATTATAAGAGTAAGTCGGCCCTCATGGCAAATGAAACTGAAGTCATGGGAATTTTTGAAAATGTGCTTTATGTGTTATGTTATTTGCTATTTCCTCATATTACCGTTCATTATAATGAAACCTTCATTATATCATATTTCTTGCAGCTGATCAACACCTTTCAAATGGTATATTTATAACTATGGTGCCCCTTAAATTAACCGAAATATAATAAAGGAAGTATAATTTTGTATGAAAAATCTCGAATTTTGCTCATGTTTTTGGCGTTAAAACTTTATAATGTAATATTTAAATAAAATTATTCTATAATAAATAGAAGCATGTTTTGTCTTTCGATTTGATACATGTATTATTATATTATGGCAATATGATGATTCTAGTGTGTATAATTGCTTTTTTTCCTATCACAAGAAACACAACATCTCCACAAAAACAGATAGCAAGCATATTTGGAAGCACGTGATTTCTTTTCGGCCCGTGTTAGATATATAAATATTTGTGAGTCAGTGATCAACGCTTAGTTTCAAACATTTTTTCGTACTGGGAAGTTTGTTTTAAGTAAATTGGTCAGTTATTTGCGCATAATGTCTGATCGTCGATTGTTGAGGAAAGATACTTCAGTGTACCCAATAGGAAATTATTCTTCACAAATTGTTGGCAGCAAACTTCCGTCCATCAAACAAGTATTAAGTGTATTATTTTTTTAACCTCCGAGAAGTTAAACTTTCATTACGGGGAGTAGTAAATTAGTTATTGAGGAAGTGACCATTTTTTGGAACAAAGCCCGCATCCCAACACGTGACGTTCAACATTGTATTAAAAAAGTTGAAGTTTTATATAAAACATGGGCTGGTTTGCAAAAAAATTGGAAAAGAAGAACAGAAACGAAATTAAGAAATGAAGAAACCTTTGTGCTGGCATTTGACATCGCACACCAAAACGCCCTTGCAAAAATGAATATAACAGAGGAAAAAGAATTTTTAATAAATCAAAGAAAAAAAGGTAGTTAAGGACACATGTACGGCCTAGATACAGTATTAGCTGGAAAGGAAAAAAGAAAAGAAGAGCGGGAAAAATCATATGCCTTACTGAAAAAGAGAAGTCAGGAAGAAACAGAACTTTTAGGTAAATAGTAATTGATTACTTGTGTGTATTATTTTTATTATCCTATTATATTTCCATATGTTTTATATTTCTTAAACCACATTACATTTGTTAAGCAACTTTAGCAGTAATAATGTAATACATATATGGAAATTTTTTTATTATTTTCCAGGGGCATCAGTTTCGGAATTTAATTCTTCTGTTGAAAGTTCCGATGAGGCCGATTATCTACATGAAGATGAGGAAGGAAGATGTTACGATGGAGAAGCATCGGCTTCACCAGAATCAAAGAAAAGAAGATTAGTAGGTAGAAAGAATATAATTAATACAATTAATTGAAAAGTTAGTTGCCGCGTTAGACAAATGTAAAGTCAGCGAAAGTGATGCAGTTCACGTACTAACAGCGGTAGCGGAAGCTCTGGAGTTTGAAATTCATTCTCTGTCCATAAGCCGAACCACACTACAACGCTGCAGGCAAAGTTTGCGCAAAAAAATTACAGAAAAGCATAAGTTATATTTTAAAGACATAACCTTTACTGCTCCTGTAGTTCATTGGGATAGTAAACTGTTAAGAGATTTAAATGAAAGTGACACGGAAGACAGATTAGCCATAATTATTACAGATGGAGATGTAGAACAGATTATAAGAATCCCAGTCATACCGAATTCATCCGGTAGAGAGCAAGCCCATGCAGTTTTTGAAGTGCTATTGGACTGGGATATGGCAGATAAGGTTAAATCATTATGTTGCGATACAACAGCATCCAATTTTGGTAGGATTAATGGTTGTTGCAATATATTGGAACAAACGTTAGAAAGAGACTTATCGTATTTACCATGTAGACATCACATTTATGAACTTATATTGAAAAGTGTATTTGATATGGTGATGCCACCCTCCAGTGGCCCTGACGTTCCCTTGTTTAAACGTTTCAAGCAATCGTGGAGTAAAATTGACAGCACGAAAATCAAGTCCGCGATGTAAATAACTCGTGTTCAGGAAATCTTTAAAAATGATATAACCGAAATTCTTTCTTTTGTCGACAATAATTTGAAAACTCAACTGCCTCGCCATGATTACAATGAGCTATTGCAACTTACTCTGTTATTCTTTGGGAGAAGTGCTAAAGGTAAAGTTCGAGCTCCTGGGGCAATACATCATGCACGGTGGATTGCAAAAGCAATTTATTGTCTAAAGATCTTTTTATACAGAGATCAATTCCATCTAACAGTTTCAGAGGAAAGAAGTATTTTACAAATATGTATTTTTATTGCAAAATTGTATATCAAAGTATGGTACACAGCCCCCTTTGCAAATCTCGCACCTTATCATGATCTTCTGTTTCTCAAAAAATTAATACTTTTCAAAGAAATTAATCGTGAAATTGCGGACGCCGCAATCCTTAAATTTAAAAATCATATGTGGTACTTATCTGCAGAAGCTTCTGCATTAGCGTGTTTTGATGACAATATTCCCGCAAAAATGTTAAAAGAAATATGGTTGATGCATTACAAAGTGATGGATTATTTTGAGAAGGTAATAAAATAGAAATCGACGTAAGGAGTATCTTGAATCTGAATATTTTGATTTCGTTTCGAAACATTCAAAACGTTTTTTAGAAAGGTTCAATCTACCTTCAAATTTCCTAGAACAAGGTCCACAAACTTGGGGAATAAATGAACAGTAAAAACATTATCTTGAGATGGTTAAAAAAATAAAAGTCGTTAACGATGCAGCCGAAAGAGGGATTAAGATAATTCAGGAGTTTAATAGTAAATTAACAAAAAATGAAGAACAGAAAAATTATATAATCCAAGTTGTAGCATCTTACCGTAAGCGTTTCCCAGATGATAGCAAAACAACCATGGCTGCATCATTTTGAACTATAATCAAAATTAATTTATAAACTATTATTACTTTTAAATACAATGTATATCTTGTATTACTTGTAAATTATACATTAAATTCAATAAAGAAAATGTTCATTGTTCATTCATATCATTGTTGTTCATTTCCAAAACCTATTTTCAAAAACTGATTTTTTAAATTTTTCACAGTTTCTTTAGATATTTCACCTCCCATGAGGGTCCACTTAATATTAAAATAATGTTACAAAACTTGGTATATATTACTTTTTAATGAAGTAGAACAGTTTAGGAGTGTGAGACTAAACAAAAAAAAAATAAAAAAATTACGGGCCGGTCTAATGTACCTAGTACCAAAAGCTCGAATCAGAGGATCCATTTTTACTACATTCGATATATTATCTGCTGCCATTCATGGAAAAACATTTTTTACTAAAATTGTGTCTTCATCTGTAAATGTGTGTAATAGCAATTGTGGTTCTGCTTGAATGTTTACTCGTTTTCCACCTCCTGACTTGAATCTGGTCAATTTACAAATTTTAATATGGCGTCTTAAGTATTTTTTTTTTAAATGACCAAAACAATACTTGCACGGCAAGTAATCTTTAGCAGCCGTTTCACCATCTGCACAATTAGGTCTTCTAACCGGTTTAATACAACACATTCCGCTAACATTGTTAATAAAATTACCTTTTTTTGCTAAGCTGATCTGCTAAGTGTTTTCTTTCTACTGAACCTTTTTTAAGCGACATGTATTTCGCTACTTCAATTTCTTCCTTATGTTTCCGTACTATATGCCTAGTAAAGTTTGTCACACCTGATTCACAAAAAACCCATTTGTCTTTCTTGTCCCACATTCGCTTATTTGTAAAAGCTTTTTTCCTAGATTTTTCTACATCAGCATGGAAGACGTAAGCGATATTTTTATTTTTTAAAGAAGGAGTTGAATTCGTTGGGAGGACTATTTTTGATACAGATTTTATAATGCTACTGTCTGAAGAATCCTCTTGATCGTGTAGTTCATCAGTATCAGGCTCGTATGGAGACTACAAATTTTCGTAAGAGTCACACTCTGGTGTTATTTGATTAGGTGAAATATTGTGTTGCACATTACTATACTCAATACGCTTATTGTTTGTTTCTCTTACTTTTTCCCGAAACTCAACTTTTTCGCATAAAGGGCGCTGGTCATCGTCCTCTGTGTACGTTCCACTTAGAATGGATGTAGTCAAAATTGTATTTATGTTATTAATTTGATTTTATAGAGTTAGTGGCACCAACTCAGTGTACGTAAGATTATCTGTTAAATATTTTAATATATAAATACAGGCAATAAAATGCAAATAATATACATAAACATATACTATTATATGTATATTGATATTTAAGTATACTTAAACTTTTAGCACTTATTACTTATTTATTTTTTTGTTATAAATAGAAATTTTTATAGTAGGTTAATATTCAAATAATAAACTAACATATTGTTTCTACGTTCAATCATAAAACGTACACTTTTTACATTATTATTTTAAGTGTAAAAAGTTATCTTTTAGTGCACTAGTGCAATAAAAATTGTATTCCATGAATGACAAGAGAACCAAATTTCATTTGTACAGATGCTAAAAATTTTAGGTTATTTTGCTTTTGATTTCTTTTTTGGAGTGACATTGTTCAATTAAGGAAAACATAATTAGGTCATTCCATAGATAAACCATTACAGTTAAATTTCAAGCCTTCAAATTTTTCATTTCGTTTAAAATTTTCTCAAAATAAAATTACGTTTTGTTAATATCGAGTGTACGAAATTTATCGATATATTTTAGTATTTTTTTTACCGAAAATCGGGTACAGAGAACGAACTTGTTTCCTAGTTACTCATTAAACGTTATTCTGGCTTGCCAGTTCAAATAAAAAAAAAATTACAAGGGTTATAGCCAAAAAGAGGATATATTGTTGATAATATACATGACAGTAACGATGAAGTTTTTTGACACCCCACCAACAATCAGTGTACTGGCAAATGAAGCACCATTAAATTTAATTACTGCAAAACACACATAATTAAACATTAAATATTATACCATTGAAAAATATTTTTTATTTATCGACACTTATGGCCACCTAGTAACACAGTTTATCTTCTTTTTCCATAACGTAGAAAAATATAGGATGCAACTTGTGCAATAAGTGCCGTCCAACTAACGCCTAAAGGCCTTGTTAGACAAACGCACGTTGCGTGCTATAAACCCACTTCTTGCATTATACATATGAATAACTGTTTACTAATAATATGAAGTTGCTTCAGATTCTCAAAATATAGTTTTTCTGCGACCGTCTTATAAGTAGTCACTTCTAATACTAAAAACTGTCATTGAAGTGGATATTTTTATTACTAATACAAAAATAAGTGTTTGTTGCTAAGCAACATTTTTAGTTCCTAGCCATAATAGTACTTCCTATAGGCAATATGTGTTGAAAACAACAAAAATACAGAAGTTGAATACTTACAGTAATTTACATTTTCAAAACTACCTACGTTCAAAATCCACACATATACGTGAAAAAAGTTTCATCCTCTAAAAAATTTTCAATTTTCTTTGACTGGAGAGAATGTGTGAATACTTTTTAATTTTTTCATCTTTGATTTGTTTTTCTGGTAATTAATTAACAGCGATCAAATAACATACGCTTAATATTAGCAATTAATTTTCACAAACATGGATGAACTCAGAGTCCCAGCAAAAATTAAATTACTATTTATTAAAATGCACATTTGTAAATTTTGTGAATAATAAATATGATCTACGGTGTACATGAAGAGACTTCACAAAACAGATAAGTTATATAATGTGTGTTATAGCTAAATGCAGTTTTATCTTACCTGGGTCAACGTTATAAACTGGATTATAAGAAAAAAACTTCTCAATTTTAAATGCAGCTACAAAATAAAAAATTGGTAAATTTATAGGTACTTATAGTATGAAATACCTAGAGGTTCCAAATTTTCATTTACTTCTGGCGTACTATCCTCAATAATAACGACAGATTTTGAATCTAAAATGTTTTAATTAGAAACTGAGCTGGTAGCCTAGTGGTGACACAACCTGCTTAGCATTCGGGAGCTAATGGGTTCTATTCCCGTTACCGTCTACCTTGTATGAGGTTTTTCAAGGGGTTTTCCTCATACACATGTAGCTGCATGGTCACTGCGTATACGCACACCATGTGCGGCTACTTAGGCGAATGCTGGGGTAGTATTTTCCCTCTCAGAACCCTAACTCCGTTCCATCCGATCCTATCCTGACCACACCCATCCTTAATCCCACCATTCATATATACGTAATGTATGTATGTATGCTGAGAATCCCTGATTGTGGCTGAAGGAGCTAGGAAAGCTCGAGCAGCCCGCCCTCCCCCCTGGGGAGGGAATGAAATACGTGGTCTTTTCCTTTTTTTTTAATTAGAAACAGTATTAGCTGGAGTAATGAAATGTATTCAATGGTAGGCATCAGAATGAATGTGAACTAAAACCACACTGAACTTTAAAGTCACTTATTAACCCAAAATAATTAATTCTTACTAAATTGAGTCTACATTAAGAAAAAAATCTATTCTTTAAAAAAACACTAAATGAAGTTGTTACCTTTCTCGTAGGTATTTTCAGCGCCAATGACAATATTTTAAAAGTTCTTCGACTTGACATTTTAAAATATAATGTACAGCCAGTATGCTACACGAGATTACAATCGCAATGAAAATGCAATACTAAACAGATTATTCATGAAATATGACCATGCAGTGATGCCGTTACACCATTTTATGCTGGATCTCGTAAACACCGCTGTAATCAATTTGCAACACACACACAGCATGCAAAGCAACTACAGCGCAAACACACAAATCAACACACGGACTACATAATATTTGCATGTTATGGGATCCTAGAAAAAAATAATTTTAAAGCATAAAACGTGGTTGTCCAAGTCGAAATACACCCACGTCGTTGCGAGATCCACCATTTCGGATCTCGCAGCGAAAAAGGATCTAACAGCTCCGCATCAATTCCATACGCTTGATCTCACAACGTACTAAGGACACACACACACACACACACACACACACACACACACACACACAC
This sequence comes from Vesta saturnalis, assembly GCA_036346205.1. Lineage (NCBI taxonomy): Eukaryota > Metazoa > Arthropoda > Insecta > Coleoptera > Lampyridae > Vesta > Vesta saturnalis. Next base: position 12,886 of record JARFJB010000199.1, on the reverse strand, counting down.
ACACACACACACACACACACACACACACACACACACACACACACACACACACACACACACACACACACACACACACACACACACACACACGCACACACGCACGCACGCACGCGCGCACGCACACACGCACACACGCACACACGCACACACGCACACACGCACACACGCACACACGCACACACGAACACACGCACACACGCACACACGCACACACGCACACACGCACACACACACACATACACACACCCACACACACACACACACACCCAGATGCACACTTAATTTAAACACATTTCATACCTATGTAAGAAATAGTCAACACGGAACCCCCTCTTAATTAAAAATTGCTCCCATCCACGCGTTTTCAACATCCTGCGCACTTTCAGCATCTCGAATGCGTTGTTGCGACGTTGCACTTTCCCACTCCTATAGTATTTATCTCATACTACAACCACCCGGCCACAACACCCTAGCCGATTGTAACCCCCCAAAGGGTGTACTATAATTGATTTATTAATTGACCTGGTTTGCTAGCTCTCGTATCTCAGGTGAGGTTCACTTTGCTATTTTCAACACTACAATGTATGTTGGGTTGCCTGGATTTAGAATCAAAGTAAACAAAAATATAATGCTTTTAATTACAAGAACGCAACTAATTATTCTGGTTCTTAAATTACAATTAATTTCCGTTCGTTAGTTCTAGATTGGAAATCGGTACCTGGCTACGGGTTTCGTCGTAAGCTGTAACAAATGTCATTAAACAGGTTTTTGTTAACTTCCGCGGGTGTTCTTTTATTAAGAAGTACTAGCGGGGCGATGATAAATGGACTGAGTGGTTTTTATGAAAATGGAATAACTTCCCTCAGGTAAGATATGGATTTTATTACTTTTTCCTTTTAGGTTAATTCATTGGTGGGTAAGCATTAATATAGGGGTGAAATCTAGGTGACTTAAGTAGTTAAATCAATTACATATAATTGGTTGACGTTGGTGGGAAAATTGTGGTATCTAAACTGGTTAGGACAACCCTTGACCTACACTAACATTGGTACTGGTTCTAATCACCTGTTAGTGTTATATTGTAAAATTTTGATGGTCGGAATGAGAATTAATCGTAATGTATATTATTATTTATTTAACTGGTCTGGTGTATTATGATTAATGGGATAACTAAATGAAGAAATTTTAATACAAAGTGTAAATCAGGTGAAATGGAAATGTGGTGTACTAAATTATGTTTAATAATTGGTACTGGAGTTAGACTAAGTAGAATTAGTCTGTAGTTTGTCCTGGGATGTTATCTTGAAATTACAGGACCATGTGAGTGGATAATTTGGTTTCAATATCAGGTGGTAGGAGTTCGGACCAGGATTCAAGAGATTGTGTAACCGAGAGAGGATATAGGAGTAAGTGGTATTCGGATAAGGGTCTAGTGACGATACAAGTTTTATTTTGAGAATCCGGATTAAATCGATATTTAATAATTTCTATACACCTTTCGTGGTAGTAACCCGAACAGATGTTAGTTAGGGATCAGGTTTATAAGAGGGTAATAGGGAAAATTATAGGGACATGATTTATACTAAGCTGGTAACGGTATGGGTATGATATTGAGAGTCTGGATTAAACGGATATTTAATAGTTTCTATACACCTTTCGCGGTAGTAACCCGAATAGATGTTAGATAGGGATCAGGTTTATACGAGGGTAATAAGGAAAATTATAGGGATATCACGGTATAGGATTACCTTACAATTGGGGTCGAAACCACCATTAATATAGTAATTCTATTAACAATCTTTATCTACCCTTCGAGGTACGTACACCGATAGGGCAGATCTGAGATTGTTTCTCAGATATTAGGAATTAAACAGGAAAGGGGATTCGTAAAGTAGCCTTACTTCTTGGGGCCGCAGCCACCAGTAGTAGAACCACGTTACTAGGTAACTACTTACTACTCTTCGTGGTACAAACACCGAGAAAGTGCAGATAGCTACTTACTGTTCTGGAGAATTATTTTGAACTGGCACTAGGATATCGAGAAATCAGGAAATATGCCAGGCAGGTTAGAATGGGATTAAAGACAGGCAGGTTATATTAAGCAGGCAGGTAATTTGAAATTTTCTGGTTAGGATTTCTAGATCAAACAGAATCGGATTCGAATTGAAATAGAATAGGATGAGTGAAGGTGAGTTTGGGTATTTATAGGAGATTTACTAGGAGAGGGAAAAGTAGTGGGAAACTGATAGTATTTATAAACAATACTACATTCAGTTTAAGGAAATAAATAGGAAAGAAGTTTTGATAGGAATTTCTGGACTAGGATTGGATAATTAATAGGTAATGAATTTTAGGATCATTACACGATGACATTTTAATCTAGGCCTCTAGTCTCCATAATGCAGTTATCCTAGGTAATTTCAATGCCCGACGCATCCAATTCGGTGACACCACAAGTAATGGCAATGGTAAGACTATCATCCGCTCTGTTGCAGTTGCCGCTCTTGCGAATCGCCAACACACGGCCAACATACCTCGAACACTTAGGTGCCTCAATAGTAGAGCATCTCATAGTTTCCGAACCCATATCTCACTATTTCGATCGTGAGTGCTTGCTCGGCAGCACGATCACATCAGATCACCTACCACTACTGGTCAAAACTTCATTTTGTCCAGCTCCCCCTACATCTTCTCAATACACAGCCATTAAAGATTTTTCAATAGCAGACTAGAATGTGTTTTCCGAACACATCTCCAACAACCTTCCTACATCCAATCTTCAAACGACCCAAGATCTCGAGAGAGTCTAATTAGAGACCTAACTTCCGTCATTACGGAAGCGGTCGATATCTCTGTACCGTTAAAAAACATCGACATTTCCCGAAAACCGCTCCCACATCACATTGTGAACTGGATCAAAGAGAAAAGACGAATCCATCGTCAATTTTTGCGATCCAGTGATCCGGCTCTCAAGACCGAATACGATATCCTTAACGCCTTAATCAGGCGAGAAGCAAACAGCCACTCCGAATACTCCTGGACCAAAGCCACCTCCCAGTTAGATCATAGTAATGGTAAACTCTTCTGCCAACAGTTTGATAGACTGACCAGAAGAAAAATTAACCCTAAATCCCACCTAACTGACCTTCAGGGCAACGTAATCTCCTCCGACCAAGGAAAGACCGATTTCTTTGGTTACCACGTCCAATCCACTTTCCTATCTCCAGATGGTCCCCAATTCGATAACCGGTTGATGTCACTCCTTGAGGGTCGCCTTGAAGAATTCCGCAACCGTAACCTTCCTGAAATACAACTCGATATCGAGTACCGCTAGGTTCTGCCTTATCCCCTATCCTTTACACCATCTTTGCATCAGACATTCCCGAAGTTACACAACCCGCCTCATATCCAAAATCCTACGGAACTTTTCCAACTGGCCGAACCGGTCGAAAGTCTCTGTCAATTCCTCCAAAACCCAAACAATCCTCTTCCCACATCCTAACTACACTGAAGATAAGTTCCCAAAGCTTGCCTACAGAAATGTTTCCCTTACCATAAACCAAGAAAGACTCACACTCCAAGATGAAGTCACCTACCTAGGAATCAACTTCACTAGAACCCTTAATTAGGTCCCCGATGTAAAAAGAACATTCAATAGGATTAGAAACCGCGAAAACCTACTGGGCCAGGGTAGAATCAAGGGTTGCCACCCTAAAATACTTCAACACACCTACAAAACATAAATCCGCCCTGTTATGGATTTCCGAGCACCCATATACACCAATACAATCCCCAATCACCTTTGCTCTATTGCCTCCTGTGAACGCCGAATTTTTAGACGCGTACATAGGTTACCCCTCAGGTATCCTAGTGACCTCACAACACAACACGCAAACATACCACCAATCACACACATAATCTAAACACTTCAGAATAACTTCGCGCATAAAAGACTTTTCGGCGATACTATCCCAACCAAAGAAATGCTTGCCACTCCCTACAACTAGCGTTTCCCCAATTCCCACCAAGGGAACCTAAATCAAAATTGAAGCATCCCCCCGTGATTCTTACACAACCCATGGACGACCTCCACGAGGAGATAGAAGAATCCCTAGATCCCCCCGTCTATTCGATGACGAGCTAGCATGAAACAGGACAACGAATCGGATTTACCACACTAAGCACGTTACACCCCACTAAACAACAAACAAACTTAAACCAATTAACTCACTAAGCATCCAAATAAATCTAAATCTTTTTTTCTTTTTTACACCAAAAATAACCACATCGCGTGACTGTAAACTATACAATAACACAAAACATCGCAACACCAACAACATGGATATATATATATATATATATATATATATATATATATATATATATATATATATAGCTACAAATAAGTGATTACTAACCATAAGCATGAGCATACTAACAAAAAAATAAATAAAAAGGCTACGTTTAATCAAGAACGTAAGTGCATTTAAATAATTAAAGTACTTTGTTGATACAGTTCATACTCATTTTAGTAACGCTCGGTGCACACACAAAGAAGTCAATTGGACTTAATTTGCCTATATACCAAAATGTAACTTTTTCCCGCGAGAAGAGTGCAAAGTTTACTAAAATTCAATGAAATTCGGCAGTAGCGCGTTTAGAAGGTTACCATCAGTTTATTTACCAAAAACGCGAGAGCAAATTGCAGAAAAGTCAAAACCACCCTAACCCCCTGGTAACTTTCTTAAAATTTTCTTAGGGGTGATGATACGGTTTCAGCGGTAAAGATTGCTCATCAACTTTTTGACTCTTGTAAAAACTCCGTATTTCGCACAGTTTCGACGGAAAAAATGTTCTCTGAAACACTGATAACCGATATCCTTAGGATAAGTTTAATCAAATACATTTAAATAATCATGGACACACAGACAAAATTATTCGTACAAGTGTTCAACGCGACGTCCACTTTCATTAATGCGGAGGTCGATTCGACGTAAAAAACCCTTCTCAGAACATCGTCGATTTCTCGGAGTTTGTTTACTTCTTGAATTCTGTTCAACAGTTGTTCGGAATTATTAATTTGAACCTCGTACACTTGTATGTTTAACGCTCCTCAGATGAAAAATCGCAATGGTTCAAATCTGGAGATCAAGGAGGACATCGAATGGGTGCTTCTTGTCTCCTACCAATCTATCTACAAGCAAATTGTTTATTAAGACATACTCTTACGGTACGCGCAAAACGCATCACCTTGCATGAAAAACATGCAAGAGGTACGTCATCTAATAATTCAGGCAATATTTCTTGAAGGAAATTAAGATAACACCATCCAGACAATCAGGCACTCGGAATGGCCCAACTATAGAATTGCCAGTAATTCCGATACAGACAATGATTAGTGATAATGTCTACCTTTAATAGCATGGGGATTTTCGTCTGCATAAATATGCTCACTGTATAGTTTCTTAATACCACGACGTGTAAAGCAAGACTCATCAATAAACAAGATATTAGTGGGGAATCCATTGTCGACTGCTCTTCCCGAACAAATTGTGAAAAGCTTAAACGTACTCCGTGGCCAAGTGGCAATAAGATTTGCACTAGCTGTATGTCGAATGGGTAAATCAATTGATCGAGTAAAATTCGGCTTATAGTGCTTTTTGGAATGCCAGTCTGTGGTACTGGTCCGAGGAACATTATCGATCATTTGAAGAACAGATTCTTTTACAATGGGCGTTCGAGCTTGTCGAGGTCTTCCAACGTCTATTCGGTCTGGTTTGTACCTTCCTGTTTCGCGGAGACCTCTTTAGATTCTTGAAAAAGTTGTATGATTTAGAATTCTCCTGTTTGGACATCTCCCTTGATACACGCGGGCACTTCCGCGGCAGTTACGTTCACAGTATCCAAAGACTAATACCATGTCGCTCTGTTCCTCGAAAGGGAAATCCATATTTGATAGCTTCCAAAGTAATAGGAACAATAACAGCAATAGCAATTGAAACAATAACGGCGATAGCGATAAAGAAAGCGATACAAAAGCAACTAGAAGTGAACGAATTAATTAAATAGTTACTTAGCAATAACTGGCATAATGAATTTGCTTTCTGTTAAAATCATAACTGTTTTTTAGTTTCCATGTCGACGACCAACTAGATTTTGTGTTAACATTTTATTACACTTGTCCTTATAATATCGGTTATCATTTGTTGCCAAATATTTTTTTCCTTCAAAACTATGCGAAAGTTTTTGCAACAGTCAAAAAATGACGATGATGACTAAGCCTTCCCGTTAAAGAAGTCTTAGAACCGTATCACCACCCCTAAGAAACTTTAACAAAAATCACCAGTGGGAGGGTGGTTTTGACCCTTCCGCAATTATCCTGTTTGGATATCTCCCTTGATACACGCGGACATTTCCGCGGCAATTACGTTCACAGCATCCAAAGACTAATACCATGTCGCTCTGCTCCTCGAAAGGGAAATCTATATTTGATAGCTTCCAAAGTAATAGGAACAGTAACAGCAATAGCAATTGAAACAATAACGGTGATCGCGATAAAAGAAAACGATTCAAAAGCAACTAGAATTGAACGAATTAATTAAATAGTTACTTAGCAATAACTGGCATAATGAATTTGCTTTCTGTTAAAATCATGAATGTTTTTTAGTTTCCATTATCGACGACCAACTAGATTTTGTGTTAACATTTTATTAAATTTGTCCTAAGAATATCAGTTACCAATGGTTGACAAAACATTCTTTTTCCTTCAAAACTATGCGAAAGTTTTGCAAGAGTCAAAAAATGAAGATGATGGCTAAGCTTTCCCGTTGAAGAAGTCTTAGAAGCGTATCACCACCCCTAAGAAATTACAAGGGGAGAGGGTGGTTTTGACCCTTCCGCAATTTACTCTGGCTTTTTTCGATTATGTAATGACGGTAATCCTCTAAAATGCATTTCTGCCAAGTTTAATTGAATTCGTTCCACACATTTCTCCACAACGTACAAAAATATATTTTTTTAAGTAAACTTTTAACTGTTCTCAGGAACAAACGTTATATTTTGGTATACAGGTAAATTTAACCCGGTCCAGTTTTTTTGGTCTCCACAATACGTAACAGCTCCATGTCCCAGCAATTTTAGGACACCCTGTATAGACATACAGATGTGTTTCGGTCGTCACTTAAAATCCTTCTGGAATCAAGTAATTAATTTTAATAGCGTTATGATTTTGTGGCGAGAAAATATTCAGTGTCCCCATAGTCAAGGTGACTATGTCAGTTGAAACGTTATTTACTTAAACTACTCAAAACGAAGTTACGAGCTTAATTATTGTGTTATACTATTTTTGCTAGAAAAGAAAAGGTGATACCTTTATAATGGGGAGATGGGGAGAAATATTATATAAGTGATTTCTTTAAATTTGCCAATGAGTTAATAATAGTTAAGGATTTGCTGTTCATAATAGATTTTGAAGATATTGGTATATTATTTATTTTAATAAGTTGATAATTAAGTTTTAGTTCCACTAAAAGTTAAGAATTAGTTGTTAAAGATTAAAATTTAAGCGTAATGATCCTGAGAAATAAATACTTTAAAAAAATAAATCCACAAAATCATTTCTTTTAAAATCCAAAGATAAAAAAAAGTGGATAGGACTGGTACATTATGATGTTTGTGAACTCAGTAACAGTTCAAACAAGTAAAGTAAGCAACTACCAAGGCCAGATACATCACTGGAAAATTGTAAAGGTGTATTCCATCGAAAGAGAGTACGTACCTAAAACCAAGCTAAATTTTAGTGGAGTGTAATGTAAAGCAGGTACTCGCTAAACCATAAGTAAAGAAAACGCGATATTTTCGCAAACAATTAGACTACAACCATACAACTGTCCTTTACCCTTACTCTTGTGTATCACAAATTAGCAACTTGTGTGAAGGGGATCTTCTCTAGCATCATATTATCAGACTAAATGGAAGAAGCAGAGTAATTGTTTTATCAAATAAGAAAGAAGTTTCTTATACCTGCAGATTGCTTATTCAGAACACCCTATAATCTTACATTATAAACAACAGAGTGGTGCAAGCAGCCAACACATTAAAAGAATAGGATCCCGATCAATAGACGTTTGAGCAGGTTGATTCTAAGACTGGATCTTGAGTCATCACTACACCTCACTGGATGTAGATGTACACCTTGACTAGTGAAATCCAATATACTTAAGTAAAGTTTTTGTTCTTTTCTTTTTATCATCTCTGCCCTGTTTTTCTAAAGTGCGCACCGCTTACCTTGACCCTTTTTATCTACAACTAACAATATTGCAATTTTATCCTGTCAGGAAACAATGGCACCGCAATCTTACCCTATTAGATTCAATTGTTAGCCAATTCTGATTATTAATACTGTCACGTATACCGTTTCAACTAAAAGTTAAAGTTTATTTCTCTAACGAAATTTTACAATGAAAGTTTATTTATGATAATTGACACTCACTCAATTAAAATGCGAAGAACTTAATTAGACGGTTTATAATTTAGTTAACATAAATTTGCTTGCCAATTAAGGTTTCTTTATTTATCAATTTAAGCTACAATTAACCTTACCCTCTTACAATTTAATAGGAATCCAGTTCTGATATTAATGGTTTTTGTTCCCCTCGTGTAATACTATAACGTTTCGACTAAACGTTATTATAGCTGTATGCATTTATTTTCACAACTTACTCATTCTACTTGTAGGCTGTGATCGTTCTTTTACGTGGGCTATAAACAATTTCGAATTCTCCAAGTCAGACTACTTACTCTATTTCCGATGGATCATGCATATCAACGCGAGCATATCATACGAAAACAATCTGGAGCGTTCCAGCGGTGGCGTTTTTTGAGAAATAGACCAGTGTCGATGAACGTTACAATACGTTAAACTTAAATGATTCTTCCGGGTAAGTTTTATAAAATTTACTCCAATTCTACGCAGCGATTTCAGCTGACTTGTGACCTACTGTCCATCTTTGCGTGTATACTGTTTACACAAAAAATACCGAAAACACCAAATTGGGTATAACTAACAACTAATAATGAAAATTTAAAACCGTGTAATTTACTTGATAGTCAATACACATCGAAGAAATGCTAATACACATATAGCGTAGGCGTATTAGTAGAGCCTAAAGTAAAGTGCATATTGATCATGTTGGTTATAACTGAAAATGTAATTCTATTCTAAAATAAATTGGAAAACATCTACCTCTTATTGCTTCTTACTTGTGGGCATACCCAATAGCGCCCTACCCGTGATATTCCCTGCGACGTGGCGCTAACGCCCACGAAAAGGTTTCGCTCGGGGCGCTGCGCAACGCTACCTCACTCTTCTAAGTTGAAAATTTTCGAGATATTTTCAAAAGGTACTTTAGTCCCTTAAACGGTATTCTATTTTTTACTAAAATTAACAGAACAGAAAGATTCTGAGTAGTAACTCTAAATATAAAGTTTCATTAAAATCCGTTACTTACTTTGAAGTTATCTTGGCTTCACACTGGAGTGTTCAAAATGTTCTAGATCATTTTAGAAATGCTTAAAAAAAGATAAACGATTGAAAATTTAATTTTTTTGACGGAAACAAAATGGCTGATCACATAATTCTGTTTGCAGGTTAATTACTTACAATTACGTGCTATTTGTTCCGTCAAAAAATTATTTAACTCTACATGTGGTTAGTGCACTTACTCGGAAAATTTTGGATGTAGGGTTAAATTTCACTTTGAATACAAACATCTTTGCTGAATTATAAGGAATAGTAATTTTGTATCATAAATGCAATTGTTAACAATCGTGTTTTTGTAAGTAAACCAGATTCTACCTAAGTATTGCATACATCAATAATTGTAAGGAGACGCATATTCCGTTAAAAGATTGTGTAAGAAACCTTAAAATGGAAATATGACTTCTTGTTACGTATGAAGTAATATGTGTATTGTCTTATGGACTGGTCACAAACAAACACATTGCCTTAAGTATCTAAATGGCACACTTTATGTCTTTGCTTTCTTACTCTCTTCTATCAACACCATTGTATCTGTAACTACAGGTTGTAAGATATCAATTATCTGTAAAAATAGTGATTTGAGGAATACTCAATTTAGAAGTATACTTTTTGCCTTTTTAATAGGAAGCTTTCTGTGTATAACAATTTAACATTTTATTCGATTATTTTAATATTCTTGTTGCTTTCAATAAAGTATATAGTTTTTATAGATACCATTACCTTATGCTCCTTGAAAATTGGTAAGTAATGGAAATGTTTGAAAAGTGTCTACTCTCAAGTCATCGTTTAGCATATACCGTTTTTAATCACGCATGTGATTAAAATTGGCACAGCATTCCACAAACCGTTGTTATCAATTTATAACCTAGTTAACGTCACGCTAATTAGAGCTTTAATTTAAACTTGGTGTCTAGACAACGACATTTTAATTAAAATTGTAATAATAGCGGGATAATTATTACTAAGTGTATTGATAGCAGTCACAATTATTAGTTTGCTAATGTATGTTAATAATGAATAGAAAACAAAGCATTTACTGCTTTGTAGTTCAGATCGCTAATGTAAATGCAACATAAAAGTGTTATAGGGCAGATGGCTTCAAATTCACATTACCTTTGACGATAGTTTCGAGTTTTATGTGTGGAGATTTAGAGATTTATCTACTTTTTGTTGCTAGGTACGAGTACATTGTTACTAACCAAAAAAAAGTATCTTGTTTTCATTTAAAATGTATGTTGAAAAACATCAAGTTCCAATTTCACAAAGCTAAAGTTTTAACAGAAACATGTAATTTCAGATAATGGAAAGGATAAATTGAAGGTTCGATTTATCGGTTTACTTATAGACAGAAGAGTCTAAAATATTCATTTTATTCTGAAACTTTATAAATCCGATTTGCTTAATCAAATCTTTAGCAGTTTAACCTAATGTTTAAGGTCGTGTTTACAGTAATGATTTGAATATTTTCTTATTGATTTCACATTTTGGAATAAAAACCTTTATTTAACTTATATACCTACTGAGACTGAGAGACATTTATAGAATCAATTTGACCTTGTCAACGTTTAGAAATATACACTTCTTACGAGTAAGAAGTGTCTTCTCACTTTAAACACTATTTCAAAAACGGGTCTAAGACATATCTTTGCCCGAACTGATTGCCAGTCTAGCCATTGCCAGCATCAGAGTATTACAATATAGTAAATGATCCCACATTTTAAATTCATTCTGTATATTTTACTAGTTATATCTGGTTAAGTAAGTAGAAACAACTGTTGTGACTATGCCTTTTTTTTAAAATTAAGGTGAAGTTTTCTCAAGGGCGTTGGCTATAGTTTCAGGGCAACATAATTTAATTTGAAGTCCAAAAAATAAATATATGTATTGAACATTTAATTATAAGCAGAGTGATGATGTTCTACGGAAAAAACAATATAAACGTATGTTATTTTTATTTAAACCATGCGAATATCTACGTTAACAAAATTTCAACATAGTCCAGTGGAATTAGCAAAAGTGCATGTCGTAATTAACCCTAAAACACTAGCCTACGTAAATTTTACGAGTAGTAGTATGAAATTGCAATATAACTTCAGGTAGAATGGGTTAATCCGCTTAGGTACCTAGGTATGCTATCCCCGACCCTTTCCAATGCAAAACAACCTTAACCAGGCGCAGAAACAGACACAGAAAGGCACAGTCACAGACACAGACACAATCACAGACACAGACACAGTGTAAAGGGACGCCGTCAGATATCCCAAATTTTTATTATTTTTAATTAGTTCCTAAAGTTTATTAGCAAGAGGCCGTACTTCATTCAAAATTTTCCTGTCATGATTAATTATTTGATAAGTAAAATACCAGTACTGATAATATTCACGGAATTTATTAAGATAAGGTGACTCGCTAAATGCACAGGTACAAGCAATTATAAAAATTCGTAGAAGTTCTAGTAAAAGTCAAACATATTTCATAACGTTGCATAAAATTGCACAATAATTAATCATGCATCCTCCCTCCAGACGTAAATCCCAAAAACGTTTAAAAGTTTGTATACGTCAGAGCATCTTCCACCAATACGGGTTTACGGAACCTCTCCACCAGAGTTTCGTAACCACCCTCGCGAATTCTTTATAAAAACGCGGCACGCGCTGCTGAAAAAGAATTAATTAAGATTGTTTTGATATCGTTGAATATAGTTTAATATCAATTAGGATCGATTAATATCGTAGCGTTCGCGCCAACTGCTACCTGTTGTAAACCGCCCGCCTGTAACCGCCGTCCGAGTAAAATCGCGACTCCGCGACTTGATAGCATCACCGAAGTCAAAAGGTTAGAGTTGCAGAGATCTAACGTTGAAAGTACGTAAGTTGAGATACCTGGTGATAAGAATATGCAGGGTTGTAAGCCCGACATACTCTTTTATTACTAGACACACACCTACACTGTGGAGTTTGAAGGACAGTTTCCCGACATTCAATTGACGGAAGGAGATCCTTTCACGTAGTTTAACGGGTGGTTGCCCAGATTACTAACAAAGGAGACCCACACACACCTACACTGTGGAGTTTGAAGGGTAGTTGCCCGAAATTCCATTTGACCGACGGAGATCTTTTACGTAGTTAGCGGGTAGTTGCCCAGATTACTAACAAAGGAGATCCACCTATACAAATTTACACGAACACTACGACACAAAAACCACACCTCGACAAACGTACCAGCAACCGCAAAATACCTGTAATTAAAACCGAACGCGAACGCGAAAGCGAACGCGAACGCGAAAGCGAAAGCGAACGCGAACGCGAACGCGAAAGCGAAAGTGAACGCGAACGCGAACGCGAA
>JARFJB010000198.1:2685000-2703405 GCA_036346205.1 Vesta saturnalis | reverse complement strand
TGATTTTGGTTAATTGATTTGTTTGTTTGAGAAAGACCCCAGAGAGAAAAGAGAGAGAAAGAGAGAGGCGTGCATGACCAACTTCTATTACAGAAAACACTCGCTACTTTAAAAATAAACAACTAGATGGCGCCACAGACAAATTCAAATTTCGTTCAAAAATATACGATTGGGTGGAGCCAGCTCTACTAACGAAAGCATTAATTAGTCCATACACAACTAGATGGCGCTACAAATTCAAAAATTTCACACCAAAGGGGCCCACGACAAGGGACTCAGACCCTAGAGCAAGTTCATATACATGTCTTATGAAATGGGATTAGCGGCCCCTTATTAGAATACTATTTCCAACCAAAGGGGTCACGACAAGAGGGCTAAGACCCTAACATAAGTTGTTATAGCTGTCCTACAAGTTAGCATTACGGTCCCTTATTAGAAAATTTCAAATCTCCCGCCGTAACCAATCAGAATGCAGGGCTTTAGGCCTCAAATCAGAGCAGGGTGGAGAGTAAGCACGCACGCACGACCAATCAGGTAAAAGGGGCTGCACAAATACAAACAAAATAAAATAATCCATACACAACTATTGACTGTGATTTCCTAGCCTCAGTTAACGTAGGTGATTGTTTGCCTACAATTAGAAATGAATTTTAATCTGTACATTTGTTATTTGTCTTTATACTTGTGCATGGTGCTGTTTAACAAGATTGAGATGACAATCGGAAATCTAGGTTGTTAGGTAACACAACCCATACGTTTGGTTTACATTAGGCACGCTGTGCCGTAAATAACCCATATACGGTCTCTGTTAAGTGCAAGAATGGTTACTTACAGTAATGGTGATAGATAAAAAAAATTGAAAGTCACTATAAACTACAAACAAATAAATTAGATGTCACTAAAAGTGTAACTCTGAAAATAATAATTTTAAAGCAATAAACATTTTATAGCATAACTTTGCCGATAATCTCAAAGGCAAAGAAGGATTCTAAATAATTAAAAGCAAAGATTCAATTATCCCACCATTTTGATTAGAAAATCTGGGATTTTTAGATACTAAGAACATAAAAAATAGTTAGGTTTAATAGGTACAATGCTTTATAAAGTAAATTTAGGTGCAAAAAAAAAAATAAAAACTGCATAGGTAACTCAAAATAAAACACTTCATAGTCATGAAAAATATATTCCTATACCAAACTGATCATTCTGATCAAGTGGTAGCTAATATTGCCTATTCTTTATTGTTACTGTAATATACTAAAAATTTTTCAATGTTGTCAGCATTCAAACTATAACGCTTGTCTGTTAAAACCTGTTTATATAAGAAAGAAGATCGTTCTACATCGCAAGACGTAACTGGTATAAACTGCAAAGCGTTTGCATCATTAGCTGTGAGACCGTCCGGTAATGGAACCAAACTGATAATTGGGGATTTCTCTTAATAACATCTTCTAATTTTTTTTAACTATAGAGCCCACCCTTCCTTTCCACAGTTGTATATGAAATTTAACATCGATTCCTTAAGCGGCAAATCTACTGATTCTAATTTTGTTATGATTTCAGAAATGATTTTGAAGTTAGTAGCAATATATACATGTTGACAATGTACACCAGATGGAGAAAAATATTGTTGTGCTTTTTGCATGCAGACTGCTGACTTAGCATCAAAGCCCATTACAACCTTAAACAGATCGATTTAAATTTAAACAGAATAAAGCGCAAAAAACATAAAACTACCCTGTTTAACACCATCACAATTTTCACAATAAAAAACCATTATATTTAGCCATGTTCCCCACCTGGTTAAAATCGGTTCAGGAGGCACTGGGGTATTGGGTAGCATTTTACGATACACCTGGACTCTAAATGGGGCTTTTAAAAAGATTTTCTCTGTATTTAATATTAATTGGTTCTCTTCTTCAAATTCATTGGGTATAGTTTCACATATACGATGGAGCGCATGTGCCAAACCTGTAAAATGAATAAGTTTTGGGTAAAAAATCTTGAGGCTGGATGAACATTTTAGCATATATGCTGCCGCATCACAGTAGAACAGTCGGACTCTATCGTATTTAATTACTTCAGGCCACAAAATAGCTATAAAAATATTAAATACATTTTCATAGTTTACGTTTAATTTTACGATTCAATAGCACTAACAAAGAGAATCATTTATAAATCGGGCTACAGTAGCATGGTTGGTTTTATCTAACATCGGGCATGCGAGCAAATGTGGAACACCAGGTCCTTCTGCAAAAACTTTTCCCACAATTAAATTTGCAATACATCTTCCGACGCTATCTGTGGTTTCATCAGCACAAATCCAAATATCGCAATTTCCTATATCTCTACGTACGTTTTCAATTGCCTTAAAAATAAGGTTAGAATTTTGTAAAGATAATGTTAGTAAATCGATGAATATAAATTTACCTGATCGTAACATTTTGGTATATAGTTTTTTGATAATGTTGTTCTATCTGGAACAGTTTTTCCGCAATACCCTTCCAGAAAGTCTTTAAATTGTGGGCAGTCTAATTTCGACCACGGTATGTTTGCCGCAACAAAGGCGTTGCACGTGTCCAAGTAAAAACGAGGTTTTTCATTTAAAGAAGGATTTTCGTTAATTTGCGATTGCTTCTCCGATTTATTTCGATGTTGTTTATGTTTCTTGCTTTCCCCATGTTGCGTTAAGTGAGATTTTGGGTCAGAAGGAATCTGAAAGCCACAAGAAACTAATTTTTAATCTAAGCCTAACCCTACTTAATTTTTATACTTATAGTTTTAGAATAAACTCTTCAAAATAATGCATTGCCGTCTATGCGAAACTCTTTTAACTCTTTAAATGACTCAGTTACTAAGGCCATCTTCTTTTGATTCGTTTTAGGCATTGTTAATGTTAAAATTTAATTATATGAACTGAAACTGCACATATAAGTATATAACGACAGGTCAAGTATCGGATAGCGCAGTGTTGACGGAAGTGGCTCACGTACCAGCACCGGATACATCAATATTTTGTTTTATTCTGTTTCAGAAAAAGTTCAAATTAGGTACTAACCTAACAAAATAGGTAACATTTCTAAAAAATGACAAAATAGGTAAAAAAGGTGTAATCAAATAAAGCTTATAAAATCCTCTACTAATTACAGTGTTTCGTATAAAAACATTAAATGCATAAATAGCAACCCACGTACATACTCTTAAGTATAGCCGTGAATGTGGTTATTAGATAAAGGAAATAAACTATTAGGGAACCTTCTGCAAACATGCTTTCAAAAATATATCAGGTCTATGTGTTGATTAATCGCTTGCCAAACTTGTTTATATAAGTTGTGATTAATTATATTTATCAAATATAGGTTACAATGTTAAATTTATCTTGTTTATTTTGAACGCGAGCTTGACATTGACAGTTTATCTGTTTCAAATATTGTTTAACAATGAACTCTAAGCGTCGTACGGTGGCATGTATTTCTGTAATCGGGTTGCACTAGCAAACAGTTCATCTGTACATATTTATAGACGGAATTCATTACGATTTTTTGTTTATTGTTCTTATTTAATCTCTTAAAATTGTAAATTACCAATTTTGAGTGTAAGGATTTAGTACCTACGAGCGTACGTAGGTTTAGTTTAATTTACATCCTCATTAAACGAAACCAAATGTTTTACTCGAAGTATTGACCATTGCTTCCCACGGACACCGAGTCGGAAGAATGATTTATCCTTTGACGCTAGCCACTAATCGACCCAATCTTTGGTATCTTCATGATTGTAAATCTTGCTCAGATAGACTATACACTATCGATCTAAACAAGTGGTAATCAGAAGACGGGTGGGGTGAACTTTCCAAATAGGTTTTGACCGGCGGCGCAATATGTCGACGACCATTACCATGCACAAGTATAATTTTGTGGTGTCTGTTGTAGTACTCGGCGCACTTTTCCAAGTGCTCGACTCAATCGCATCAATTGTGTTCGGTAGACAGTCCCAGTAATGGTATCGTTCTGTTTGCTTAATTCATAATACACGACACCATCTGATCCAACCAAATACACAAGAGTTTTTTACATGAATATTTGGCTTAACTGTAGATGTTGAAGGATGGTCAGGTGGCCCTCACGATTTCTTGCTTTTTGGATTATCATAGTGGATCCATTTTTCATCACCAGTAACTATACGGTGCAAAAACCCCTTTCGTTTACGCCTAGCACGCAGCATTTCATATTTGAGGTGAAATAACTTGTTAAGTCACTCCTAATCTAAGTGCAAGTTCTTGGTTTTGGTCTAATAATGCTTCCAATTCAGCGTCTTCCTAAACTTTCGGCCTTCTGCGGCGTTCATTTCCTTCGATGTCAAATTCACCGTTCTTAAACTTTTGATACCATTCACGACAGGTTGCCTCACTTAAGGCAGCCTTAACCATGTGATTCTATAAGAAACCGATGCGCCTAGCTACGTTATTGCAAATGCCATATGTATGACGATGATAGCCAGTTCTACGTTTTAATCCTAATGATACTGTTACAGCAGTATAAAATATAAATGCGGACCTTCAAAATATTCTAGATTGGACTAATCAAAATGCGTATAAGTTGAACGCGTCCAACACTGTTGGATTACTTATTTGATCAAAAACACAGGTCACCAAAATTAATAACAATTTTGATCAGACTATTATAGGGAAGGACAATATCATTTAAAAAGAAAATAAAATTGCCAGCGCTTAGAACAGTTTGGAGCGTTCCTTCACGGTAATTAGCAGTCCCCAGAACTCGACAGCCTTACCCATCGGCCAAAGTACTAGCAGAAATAGGAGAATTAGAAAGACTAAATTTGTAACGTGTTTATTCGGTAATTGGCTTAAAAGGTTTTCACGAAAAATCGCCATCAAAGCCTTTAAAAGCTGAATGCATTTCGATAACTCATTTTCTAATAGCGCTTCCGTCTTCCATAATTTGAATAGGGTGAACTATTGAAGAAAGCGGTTTCCCAGATGTTCGGAAAGATTTACGAAGTTGTGCTACATTTAGATTCGAGAAATAACCTCTACAGGTTCACTCGTTGCGTAGTTCGTCTTAAGAAAATCTGTCAACGTGCTGTGTCCAACACCGAAGCCATAGTAACTTTTCAACCTAATCGAGCATAAACCGTTCGGAAGAATATTATTTAACCATAATAATAATAATAATAATAATAATAATAATAATAATAATAATAATAATAATAATAATAATAATAATAATAATAATAATAATAATAATAATAATAATAATAATAATAATAATAATAATAATAAATGTTTTTTTACTGTCCCTGTATTGCTTTTCCTCCCAGCAGGCAATATACGTAGCAATTCACAGTGTATAGTAGATAGAAGTTGTACATGAATATAAAGTATAAGCTATCTTTACCACTTGATATGGTCTTTTTCAACCAAGAATCCAAGTGGTTATATAATACCCCTAAAGATGCAGTGTATAGCGAATATCCGCCATTTTATAAAATAATTTTAAATGGGATCATATGGCAAGTAATACCTCATTTGGAATCTCGTTCTAAGCCCTTTTCAACGACATCAACAACAGTCATATATTGCTACTGATTCACGAGTTTCAACCCAAAAACGCCAATTATTGCCTTGAGGCCTTTGGGTTGAAACTCGTAAATAAGCAGTAATATCTTAAGTTGATGTTGTTGAAAAGAACTTAGAAAGAGCTTTAAAGTAAGATATGATCCCATTTAAAATTATTTTACAAAACAACGATATCGAGAGCGTATTAGGGAGCACCAACTCGGAGGTAAAATATTCTAGTTGAGGCCGAATTGGGACCTTATACCCCAGAAGGAGCTTTAGGGAAGTAAATATTGTTTAGATCTGTACAAAAAATCAATTCTTAGAGCAACTGATTCAGTAACTAACAGAAGATTGTCAACCTATGGTACATTTGAAGATACAGCCATTCCCAACATAGTAACAGTGGAAATCTGCATCATTCATACTTATAACAGGAAATGACCGATCTTTTTTGACGGACATAGGAAAACACTGGATTTTATTAGTATTAAATGGAGTTATGGATATGTTGAACGTGTTTGCTGATTGGAATTGCTGTTTCCGCTTTAATCTCTTGTTTGAGATAGAAGGTTGATTACCATTATGAGTAGACTGATATGAACCACAATTCAGAGTGCTGTCGTCAGCAAAAGGAATGGACCGAGTTGGTCGTTGAGGAAATGAGATCATTCATGTACAGCATAAAATGTATTGGTGTATAACTGATAACTCAAAATAAGCCATCAACTACGACACTTATTCGTCTTTTATGAAGTAAGCTATAAACCCAGCATAGCATAACCCAACCAGGCGAGTTCGACAAGTAAACGCTTATGACAAACTTTGTTAAATGTGTTTGAGATATCTAAAGCGACTGCAACTTCTTCACCGGATTGTTCTAACGCATTGTTCCAAACTTGAGTCACATACAAAAAAAAGATCACCTGTTGAACGGCTCTATCTACAACCGTATTGGTGGAGTTTGTTAGTTTCAAGGAAAGAAAGCGGTTGCTCGTCGATAACGTTTACCATGATTTTACACAATTATGTTTCGAGAATGTACTATATCCCCTTTGTCAAGCATGATATAAATTCAAAGATGTTTGAATTTATATCATTCTTGACAAAGGGGATATAGTACATCCTCGAAACCTTGACTAGTTCTTATACTTTAACAATTAATACACGAGATACTCCGAAAATGAATACTTTTTGCAATAAAAAATATTGACCGTCACTTATCAGCTACTTTTCTTTTAAGTTTGACCAAACAATACTCATTTACAAAATTTCATCTAAATATTTTCAACCGTTCCGAGATTATCGTAAAGGAACATCGTGACAGGAGATTTATATATATATATATATATATATATATATATATATATATATATATATATATATATATATATATATATATATATATATATATATTACTATGTAATTTAAGACTAATGTATATTATTATTTTTATTATTATGATTATATATTATACTGCTAGCTAGCTTTAAACACAGTCAGAGCATTAAGACTTCACAGGGGATAGGGATCAAATTTAGAAAAACAATTTTATGTTATTATGATTGATGCGGTTAATGCGTGCATCCAATTTGGAAAATAAGATAATTATAATTAAAATGAATGAAAGTGATTTTAAAAACATTCTGAATAATTTTCATTGAGTTGTAGCCACTTATTTTTCTTTTTAATTGAATTCTTTTGAAGATACTGAAATGTGAAATACTTTGTATTTGCATCACTATATGTATGCACCTTCCTATACATAAAAATAAATCTCAAAATGTATAAACTCTGAGCATGCGCTATGAATACGCATTCATTTAATCTTTCAATAAGTAATACTGAAAAACACAACATCAACAAGTAAGTATAATTACACCTAACTTTAAATATATTATTAACCATTTACTTAAATATAGCTCAATTAATGTTCCCTTCGGACATTGTAACACGTTGTCGCACATTAAGCTTATTACAAAACATGGACATAATTAACAGACAAATATGATATCAAT
This sequence comes from Vesta saturnalis, assembly GCA_036346205.1. Classification (NCBI taxonomy): domain Eukaryota; kingdom Metazoa; phylum Arthropoda; class Insecta; order Coleoptera; family Lampyridae; genus Vesta; species Vesta saturnalis. The sequence goes on along the minus strand of JARFJB010000198.1, from coordinate 2,695,812 downwards.
GTCAATGGTTACTTATATAAATTGGTACACTCACATAAAGATTTTCTTATTGAAGCAGGAGTTGACCGTTGAAAAACCGCTCCATTAACATCCAAATTTCCTTCTATGATAACTCTAATTCCTTCCAGTAAGTTACTAATATTTCTTCTCATAGGTTGACTATTTTTAGATCACCACAATTTATAAAAAATTTTATTTCAAAATAAATTTTGAAATACACCATATGGTTGAGGTTAATTTTAAATTAAGCACACTTCCGATAATACTTTTATATTAATGGAAAAACGAAAAACAATTAACAAAATAATAACAAAAGAAAAACAACTTGTACACGATCGAACTTCGGAAATAATTTTAATCGTAGCTGTCGATAACCATCGAATTTTTATCAGGTAAACTAACCTTACTTGTTTTACCGACAATTGAATATCACTTGTTTATAAAAACTACCGAAACTAAGATCGCACTTGAATTTTATCGAAGCGGCTTTATTTTATTTTAAATGGCAACATCTTGTATACTCAAGGTGTTGGCCCACAAATTTTAGAATAGGAAGAGAGAAATTGCTTTCAAAGCACTTCTATTTATATGAAACTGCTTAGAAACCAAAATTATCAATTGTTATCAACAACCACATCGTATTTTATCTTAAATCTGATTGGCTAATAATTTTCACAATTTTAAATTTAACTTAAAAAGCTTATAACTTCTATACCTCTTAATCTATCTTAAATCTATAAACATTTTTGAAATCTCCATAATTTTTCCTATAAAATAAGTCCAAATACGAACTACTTACTCAACTTATTAAACATGTTGATTTTTTACATTGATTTCTTAATTTTTACTAATTGTATATGCTTTACAGGCCTGGAATTGATTTCCACATGAATATGGGATGCTACTACATGTAAACACATATCCTTTATATGTCTAAAACCAATTTGAGAGGAAAATTATCTGAAATTTTTGTACTCCCTTAAAAACTAATTTTGGTAAAATTGTCACTAATATAATGTTCTGTGACTCGAAATTGAGGCTATTTTATTATTTTTACCTCTTATAATTTATTTAGGCCAATTTGTCCCATTTTATAACATTTTTATATCAGTTTTGTATAGGAAGAAATGACATAACCTTACTTCTATACAGTAATTTTTAAAGTTAGATTTTACATACTTTACCACTTTAAATGTTTGTGAAAGTGTAAATTCTTATTGTTTATGACTTATTATAGTTTATTTCACTCTTCTGGATGTTCATAAGTTTTAATAAGACTTGTACAGAATTGTTAATTGTCACTAATTTTAAGTCTGTAAATGTTAATTATGCATCATAACTTCAGAACTGCTGTACTATTTATGTTTCATTGTTAATAACCAATGTAATTATTCTGTTTTCCATTCAGTTTTAGCATTTATATTATGTTTTTGCACTAACACGAATGTTTACACCAAACCTGCCTGCATATACTGTACTTGTGACATTGATATCTGTCCCATACTACTTCTACCATTACGTTTGTTATCTACAACCTGTAACTCATATCTTAAGGGAAAATTATACTTACATAAACTTACTAACTAAAAAGGAAATTGATTTATTTCATTACGATACCAAACGTACACTATACTCACTTGCAATATGTTGCGATTTATCATTATTTTTACATTTTTATTAATAATTATAATATTTTTGGTCCAACTCAATGCTAATTAAACATCCCTACATAATCTTATATATAAAGCACCATTTACACACATATATATATATATATATATATATATATATATATATATATATATATATATATATATATATATATATATATATATATATATATATATATATATATATATATATATATATATATATATATATATATATATATATATATATATATATATATATATATATATATAATTAATTGTGTTTATTTAAAATTAACTTTTAAAGTACATACAGTAAAATATTAACTGTGATCCTTCATTGTGTGTATAAAAATTATAACACATCGTAACTAGAGAATTTAAGTTTGAATTGATTGTGGCTTGCCTCCTCGATAGCTCAGATGGAAGAGCCCCACTCTAGCAAAGTGGAGGTGGTGGGTTCAAGTCCCACTCCAGTTAATCTTTTCCTGTGTGTACTTTAAAAGTTAATTTTAAATAAAATACAATTATTGATTATTAAACTGAACTTTAGTGCGTTCATTAAGAAACAACTATAAAATATGACATACACGAATATGGCTAACTACGTTGACATAATAAATTTGAAAGCTTTAAACATTTGGACAAATAATTAAAATAATACTTCTTTCACCCTAACAGCAACTAAAAATCAAAGTGACACGTCCAATCGATTATTTTAATTTAGTAATGCTATCATTTTTGGATTAATACTACTGAATAGAACAATAATATAAATTTATATTTTTTATGGTAATGGTGATTGCACAAAAAATGGACCAATTGAATACCAATTCAGTTTTTTTTAGAAATTCATAAAGTAAAAGGTAATAATAATTTATTATATTTGCAATGGTGGGCAATGTTACAAATACTTTACGAAAAAATTTTGCCTGTGAACATTTTGAATAAACAGGTTAATTTTTGTATATATATATATATATATATATATATATATATATATATATATATATATATATATATATATATATACAGGGTTATTACAAATGATGTTCCGATTTCAATTATAAATATTACTGGATTAATCTGTTTTAAGACCATTTCACTTGGTAACAATGGAAAGGAAAACTCATAAAGTTTCGTTTACATTGGTTTAGGTACATATCTGCTGTTTGTTAAAGTCAATTGTTGTCAATTGTGTAATGGCTGAGTTTGAAGACAGGAACGCATTTTGTGTTGGACTACCGCATCAATAAATCAGTTATTAGTGTGCAACGACACTTTAGAATCAAATTTAATGAAGATCCCCCTAGCAATCACTATTCGAAAGTGGTAGAGCAGGTAAGGTAAAGTTTTACGCGTAGTCGACAGAAATCTACTGTTAAATGCAGCAGAGAGCTTGGTATACCACAGCAAACAGTGTAAATATCAAGCCTTACAAAATTCAGCTTGTTCAAGCAATTAAAACCAAACAAAAAAAGTTCTAAGACTTTCATTTCGTGAGAACATGCAGCCCTTGATGGAAAATGGAAACTTTGTAAAATGGTTAGTCTTTAGTGGTGAAGCCACATTCCACTTGTGTGGTAAAGTGAACAGACATAATGTCAGAATATGGGGCTCGGAGAATTCACACACCCACATCGAGCACATGCGCGATTCTTAGTTAATGTGTTTTGTGCTATCACGTACAACAAAGTGTACGGGCCTTTTTTCTTTGTTGGACAAACAATAAATGGAATAATTTTCTTGTACATGATGACGGAATGGCTTCTACCGCAATTAGAACAAGAATACCCAAATTTCATTCTGCAATTAGACGGCGCACGTCCACATTACTACTTCGATGTTAGGACTGAACTTCGAAATCGGTGGCCTGGCAGATAGAACGGTCGTGCTGGGCCAAATGATGGTGCAATATTGAACTGGCCTTCAAGATCTCCGGACATCACCCTCTGTGACTTGTTCTTGTCGGGATATATCAAAGATAGATACCGTTACCAGAAAAAATACCTGAGACAACAACGGATTACCGGAGCCAACGAAACAATCGACCAAGACACTCTTAACAAACTATGGCAAGAGTTTGAATACAGCCTTGATATCTGTTGCATCATAAGGGGTTCCCATATCGAACATTTTTTAATTCTTGATACCTGGGATGAAACTTTTTGAGTTTTTCTTGAAATGTAACCATTTTATTTTTTTATATGGTAAAGAAAACCAGATTTATGTACACTTGAAATCATGAACATCATTTGTAATAACCCTGAATATATATATATATATATATATATATATATATATATATATATATATATATATATATATATATATATATATATATAATAACTCACGTATAGTTTAAAGTTTTTATCCAACCCTTTCCTATCATTCATTTCTAGCAAAAGAATAAAAATTTATGAAATGTATGCATTAGCTGATTTATTTAATAATAATTTATAGTAAAATGGTAGACTCAGTGGATGTCAAAAAAGCTGATTTTAGGTTTGTTCCAGAGAAGTTTCAAATATAGCAGAAAAATTAATTTTTAATTTCAAGGGTTTGAAAATTGGAACGTTCAAACCCTAGAAGACTAAACAACCCTGATGTCAAGGGCAACAATTTAACTTAATATTTTTGCTTTTAGTTCTTTATTTGGGGTATCGTGCACTGATACTATAAATTATCGGTGCTTGTCTTTATGATGAATTGACCTATTTCAACATTATAAATATTGTGTACAAAGGCAATTATTTTATACTGTAGTTCGACAACACTTCTAATGAAGACTGGGAATCGTATTAACACATTTAAATATCACGGTGAGTGAAAATTGCGGATGGGGTATGTGAAAAATTAAATCTTTTAAATTAGTATTGCGAAAAAATGCAGGAAAAACAATACAATGAGGAGAATGACCATAAAAGGAACAACTGCTCAGTCTGCCGCAGTGTAGCATACAAAATAAATCTGATTTCACATTCAACATAATGTAAATATCAATAAATAAGTTTGTAAGGTAGTCTTTAAAGAAAAGTTAACTGAATGGAATGTAGCCGTTAAAAAGCCCGAACACAGCTGTCACTACTTGGGCTCCACAATGTCACGTTAGTATATTCACGCAAGCTGTATATAAAAGCGACCTCTGCAGCGTGATGACAAGAACCAATCTGTATATACTGCACATTTAAAATGTATATTATGACGTCCACCCTAAAATTCGTATTTACGCCTTTTGTCATATGTACAATCATGTTTTAATGATATACACATGGGTACCGTAGGAAGCCCGCATCCGGGCTTCGTACCATTTTTTCGAGCATATATCAACTCGCCAGTTCCTTATTTTGAAATCCAATAGGTCTTCCTGTATGAAGTCCCACCATGTTTTCCTTGTCCAATTTGTTTCTTCCGGTTTCTAATTTTTTATATTACCCGTTGCCGAAAAGCACTATCGGGCGCATCCATGTTTTTTCGTTGGTGATGATGTGAAGGAGAATTTAGGTACCCGTTTGTATGGTTAGCTTTCCAGTAAACACTATGCCATTATCAAGCCTTATTATGATAGTATCTAAAAATGGGAGGGAGTTACTTATTTCAATTTCTATTGTAAAATTGATGTAGCCATGAATTTGGTTATGGTGATCTAAAAAGAGATTCAAATTTTCGGTTCCATGTGGCAAAACTACAAACCTGTCGTCGATATAACGATACAAATTTTAGGTTTTAACAGATAAAATTGCTAAGAAATTTCCCAAATATGAGATTAGACCCGTTTTTAAAGCTTGCTTCGTTCATGCCAAGATTTGTAATGAAAATCAAGGAGTATACGAGATACCTTGCAACGGATGTACAAGAAGCTGTATTTGGACAAACAATCCGAAAATCATATGTTATCCTTGGCTAATCATTATTTAGAGTATTGGACACCAAACCAATACAAATAATGTTCGATTACTTGTTCCTTTATATAATTACACGAACGGATTACTATAGAATATATATATATATATATATATATATATATATATATATATAGTAACACGCTAAGCGACAGTTGAGGCTTTTTATTGAGTGATATCGATTAACAATGATTGATGGCTACTTCAACAGCGAAAAACACTAACCGTAACACAACAATGCGATGTGAAAATTGTTCAATGTGTGTCCGATCACCAACGCGACTGAGACCAAAGCTCGCGCTTGCTGTTGATATAAAACAGGTCTATAGTGCATAAAAGTAGATAACATGTAGCCTCTCTGCCCTAGGATTAGATTACCGTGCGGTCGGAAGTGTTAATATGATCTGACGCAGTAGTTAATAGCTAACGTAAATATGTGAAATCTTCCTTTGAAACAAGCCGATTGTCATAAAAAAGATCCGTAACAGCATCAATCCAGCTATTTGGTCGTACTGATCTAAGAGGGGTCACGCTCTATCACAAAAAATTGAGAGGGCCTTTACCAATCTGTGGCATTACACGCCGTATTTACAAAGCTTTTTTTTTTTTATGATTGTGGACCTGAACAGGCTAAATAAGGGCTATCGTGCTAAAGCACTCAGGAACACTTAGGAGGATGGATAGAGGGATAATGAATTGCCAATAGATGCCTATGAACAGCTACCTTAAATTTTCTCATATCATAAGTGAGAGGAAAACAGGAACTAGGGAGATCATTCCAGAGTTTAGAAGCCGTGTAGAAAAATGTGGATTGCGCCCGTTTGGTACGACAAGTGGAGATTTGTACTGCATACTGATGATGTGATTGAGCGAACTGAGTGTTTCTCGCAAAGATAGCCGGAGATGGTATCAAAGAATGTAATTCACCAGCACAATAGCCGTTGTAATAACGATAATACAAAGAAAGAACTGAAACCACCCTTCTATGCTCAAGGGACTGTATGTGAGAAGTTAAGGACGGGTCATTTATAAGCCTAATCGCTCTCTTTTGAATACGATCAACGATATCGAGAGGGTATTAGGGAGCACTAACCCAAAGGTGAGAATTATATTCCAGATGAGGCCGAATTTGGGCCTTATACAGAGTTGTCGAGAGGTAAAGTACTGCTTAGATCTGTACAAAAAGCCTATTTTACGAGCAGCTGTTTTGGTAGCTGACAGAAGATGGTCAACCCATGAGAGATTTGAAGATACAGTCATACCCAACAGAGTAATAGAGTCTGAAAACTTAAGAACTGAGCCATTCATACTTACAACAGAAAATGATCGATCTTTTTGGCGGACATAAGGCAACACTGAGTTTTGTTAGCATTAAATTTAACTAGATTATTGCTTCCCCATTCGAGAATACGTTGAATGTCTTTGTTGATTGAATTTGCCATTTCAGCTTTAATTTCTTGATTTGACATAGAAGGTGGATTATCACTATGAGTAGACTGAGATGAACTACAGTGAAGAGTGCTATCGTCAGCAAAGCAATGGATGGGGTTAGTTGTTGAAGAAATAAGGTCGTTTATGTACAGCAGAAAAAGTGTAGGCGCTATAACGGATCCCTGTGGTACGCCCGCGTTAATGCTAACTTCTTTTGAAAAAAGCCATCAACTACGACACGTATTCGTCTTTATCAAGGAAACTAGAAACCCAGTTGATGAGCGCATCATTTAACCCAAACGAGGTGAGTTTGGCAAGTAAACACTTATGCCAAACTTGGTCAAATGCCTTTGAGATATCTAAAGCGACTACAACTGTTTCACCGGACTGCTCTACTGTATTGTTCCAAACTTGGGTCACATATGAAAGAAGATCGCCTGTTGAACGACTTTGCCTAAACCCATATTGGATGGTCACTAAGGAGTTTGTTAGTTTCAAGGAACGTGAGCAGTTGCTGATTGATGGCTTTTTCCATGATTTTAGACAAAATGGAAGTGATGGCAATTGGTCTGTAATTTGAGGGATCGGTCTTATCACCTTTTTGGGAATAGGTTGAACATTTGCTAACTTCCATGATGAAGGGAATTCCCAGAAGATATAGAGATCGTATAGAGCTTAGATAGGACTGGTACTAGTTCGGGGAACATTTCTTTAAGACAATAGCTGGGATACCGTCTGGGCCAGTCGCCTTATTGAGATCAAGCCTACTGATGATCGATTCCAAGAGCTTGTACCGAAAATGAATTGGTTTCATAACGTATGAAGAAGAGTTGACTAGGGGCACATCTTTTCCAGAATCATTGAGACACGAGTTTGATGCAAACAAATCCACAAAAACGTTGGCTTTGTCTACAGAATCAGCAACTACCGATCCGTCAATAGATGTCAGGGGAAATGAAGATGTTCGAAAGTTTTACTAATGGCTTTTGCTAAAGACCAAAATTTACGACTGCCTAAAGGAGATGTAGCTAGTTCATTGCATTTTCGTTGTTCGAACAACTTTTTAGTTTTAGTGATGACACTTTTGCAGATATTTCTAGCACCAACGTATTCTACATGACTGTCAACCGATTTATTAGATTTCCATTTAATGTAACATTTATTTTTAAAGATATTGCATCAGAACAAGCCTTATTGAACCAGGGTTGGGAACGTGAATGACCTACACGGTACTGTTTTTGGGAATGTATAACTCCATTCCCATGAGGATGACTTCAGATACTGAAAGAGCGATGTCCGAAGAAGAGGACGACTTAAAACAATATTCACGCCATGGAAAGGTTGCAAAGAAATCCGTAAATCACTCCATCGAGCTGACTTAAAACACCACAAGGTTCTATCGGTTTTGCGAACAACAGTGGAATTAGGTACAGTAGAAATGATTTTTATTAGACAATGGTCGGAAAGACCTAAAGGCGAAAGAACGGAAGTTTTATAAACAAGAGGGTTTGATGTAAGAAAGAGATCTAGAAGATGTGGAGTATGGTTAGGGTTATCAGGGATTCTTGTGGGTTCAGAAATCATTTGTGTGAGATCACATGAAATAGCAAATGTTTCTGCACTATGACCAGCGGGATTTGTAGTAGATGAAAATTGAAGCCAATTAGAGTTATGAACATTGAAATCGCCTACAAATGAGATATCGCAAGATGGAAACTGAGACAGGAGATAGTCAACTTTCATACTAAGGTAATCGAAGAAGTCTTGAAAGTTGCTGTCATTAGGAGACCTATAAATGCAACAGTAGAATTTCACAAAATTAGGACCAGAATGTTTAAACCAAATCACGTCAAAATTTTTATTTTCTAAGGAAGAAACCCTCTTGCAAGCAATTCTGTCCTTGATGTAGGCACATACGCCTCCTTTATATCGAAAGTTAGAGTGAAGATGGTATTGAGGAAATTGCAAGTCGGGTGACTCGGAGCTTTCGAGGAGACTTGTGTTTCAGATAGAAACAATATATCAGGTTGTAATTGTTCAAGATGTTGGTGAATAGCATTAAGATTAGACCTGATACCGCGGATGTTGCAGTAGTGAATCAGAAAGTTGATACTTTCGATGACCGAGGTCGCTTGGGCCCTGCCCTCCTGGACATCCGAATGGGGCAGGATTTTACGTCCGGAATTTATAACCCTAGAAACCACAGCCATCTTATTTTTTAATTTGGGACTTTTAATCCGATAGGAAGACAGTGAGGGCGAGAAGGAAGAATAAGGATGAGCATAGATTGAGGATGATGGAAAAGGTAACCGGCAGCCCTTACCGAGCTCAGAAAATCGGAGACCCAATATTAAGGAGCCCATGGTAAGGGTGGTGGTACCTCCCCGGCTGGCATGGAGTACACATGCCTACCACCTAATAAAGTACCAAGAAGTGATGTCGTTTTTTATAAATTGCGTTATATCTTAAGCAGTACAAGGGGAAACATAAGTTAAATATCTATTTGACGAATTGCAATAAGTGAATAAGTGATAAATGGTCATTTGAAGCTCTGTCTTTTAGAGTTTGTTACGTATTGTTTCAAAACTGCAAAAACGCAAGAGACCCTAGCTGTTGATAGCCTTTCCTTGAATGTGAAAATGGAAATTATTGTGTTGGTGATTCTTGTGACGCATGTTATGTAGAATTTAGGCTTTATTAGAAAGTATCTTATATTGAAAACACGCAACCCAGCAGGAGAGCTTCGCACGTGAATTACACCCAAACATCACTGTGCTACATGATATTAAATACCCTTGTGATTAATTGTTACTTAACTTTGTTTGGATACGCATACAAGTCTCAAGTCTACTTCCGTACACCCGATTTCCTTTAACGCTTATACGTCAGACCCAGAATTAATGTCAGTAGAATCAAATTATATTGGAGTTGGAGTTTCCGTTCGTTTCTCTGATTATTACAGTCAAAAATGCAATTAGCACGGAAGGTAACAAGTAATTAAAGTGCACTGGAACAGAGGGCCGTGGCGGTATTTCTAAATTTCAGTCACTAAAGGTGGTTTGTTGTATTGTCGAAAGTCATCAATAAGGGTGAGTCGCGGTCGGGAAAAAGTCGTTTAATGGGCGCCAGTCTGATGTTAAAGCAAAATCGGTAAAAATACATCTGAGCTCGCGTAAATAAATCATCCCCAAACAGGCAAGAGGTCTCGCCAACCTTTACGCTGGCTAGCTCCAGGTGCGTGTAAGTGGTGCTCCGGGAACTTAAGCTCTAAAACAAATCTCAAATCTTCAAATAATAATAAAGCGTGCGAGCAAATTAGCTGTTGTGATCAATGGTTTTCTTTAACCTAATTTTACGTGTTGTTACACTTAATATTTCGCTTAATTATTGAAAAGTCAAAATCCAAATACTAATCATCTACCAAATCAGCATTTGAACTCAAAATAAAATAATTAAGCATAAACTACTCAAACGTCGTCGAACTTCTCTAATTTGCTACGTTAAACAAATCACTATTTATTGTAAAAAAAACTATAAAAACACTACATGAAGCTAAATGCGTCAAATTTAGGAACTTAGCATCAGATCACTTTCAAAAGAAATCAATAAAATTCTAGTCAGTAAACTTCACTCTCACTAAAATCCTTCATTTTAGATATGTAAAATACCAATTTTGGTTAATTATTGCCTTCGCTGCTCGGGGGGAGATTACAAATAATGTTATTAAATCCAATTAATTATTCATCTATTAAACAAACATGTCATAAAAAAAACAAGAACGATACATAATATGCTAACTTAAAGCCGCACCAATTTGTGGCCGGTTATCT
>JARFJB010000198.1:2662500-2680000 GCA_036346205.1 Vesta saturnalis | reverse complement strand
AAAATATTTAATTCAATATCAGCTAGATAAGTCACTGTATCACATAACTACGTATAAACGTTATTTTTTCTTTACACACTCAAATTTTGCGAAAGCGATACTTTCATAGGTACAGCAATCTGTTCGGAAAACCCTGAACGCGGTGAACCTTTGGGATAGCCAGTAAATACATAGAATTTGCTAGTCAAAGATCCGCATGCATCTACGAAATTAGTCTACAATGAGGAAGGGCGCTATTCTTAACAAAACTTCCTCTTTGAAGGACCCGTAATAAATGTCACAAATGGTCAATAAGCAACACTACTGTCACTGGGGTGGCCGATAATTATACGAAAATCCTCCTAAGGGTATATAGTAGTTTTCCTATGATAATTCAATAACCCCATCACATCATACGAAAATTCTATGCTCAACACCCGCATTATTCCTCTTCCCTAAGCAGCCAAACTTGAAATCCTCTAACAAAAAGCAAAACCCCTCTTTCTTCTAAAAATCACGTCATTCCCTTTAAATCGTCCATACCCCAAATTGTATATTGGACCCTTCCCTTGAAGGAATCCGACTTAATATCTAGAAACGAGCCGCACGCATTCTGTTCTTCAAATCGAGACACTCTCATTCAAATTAATTTTTTATGCTCTCCAAAGAACAACTCAATACATGAAAGGAAGTGGTAAACCTAAAAAATTGTAGAAATATTTGTGTCTGAACCTTTCGTTATCAGCTCTACTACAAAAAACTTTATACCCAAACATATTGTGTTACTTAAAACTGTTTTAGTCCAATATGACATTAAATTCGTTTCAAAACTAGGATAACAATTTGAACGACAGACTAAACTATAACTGATGATTCAATTGAAATACGTATATCCACTATCTACAAAAATAAATCTCAAATTCCTTTTACTAATTTATATCGTCAACCAAATCTAAATTTAAAAAAACTTCTATTAATAACAGACAACCCGAAAAATATATGTCACTCACACAAACTGGATGTTATACCCTACTTCAATTTGTACAAATATTGACGATATTAAAGCTATAGACTGTAACCAAATTAATGCTTCCAAAATTTATACTTCAATAGCCAAGCATGACAAAACATACAATTTCTACATAAAATTTGAGAGAAAAGAGAAGAAAGAAAGATTCTGTGGCAGACCACTATAACCTAGACAGAACGTAACCAATTTTAATGACACTCTACATCTGAAGTGGTTTTGAAACATCCTAGTACTGTCATATTTTGATGATAACCCGTTCACAAACAAAAGTGTAGCTGTTGTGGGTACGTATGTGCGTGCGCGCGAAACAAAGCGTAACCGATTTTATAAAATTGTAACAACCTTTTTTTGTGGTTGTATTAAAAAATACATTGGTTTGGGATCGTTCTTTTATTTGGCGTAATAGTAGAAAAGTTTTTAAGTATTAAAATGTAGAATTGAGAAAGGCAATTTAATTCGCATTTCCTAGAACAAATCTTTTTGGGTGTAATATTTCATAAATAGTTATAGTTCCCTTTCTTAAAAAAATTGGATTCTGATCATTGTATCCGCGCAACGCGTGACAACTTCTTGAGGGGAAACATTTAGGGGAGCTACTCTGAAAGCTGCTATATTTTTCACTGGCTGCTGAATGTTACAGCAGAAAGCATGGTTTTTACCTAATTTTTATATTTAGTGCCATCAGATTTTGATGGTAAGTTATTTTCTAATTCATTATATTCTAAATTAAAAACGTTTGCTTTTTAGGCATTTTTTTAATGCATTATTTTAGAATGCACACTTTTTGCACACTTTTGTACTTTTATATGGCATTTTTATAATAATTATTGTTAATGGCACTTATAATTCACTAATTTACTATTCTATTATTTTTCTAATTTAAATGAAAATTTTTACTTGAATTACATTTTACAACGCAAGTTCTACATACTTAAACTTCAAAGAAATTCAATAAATTTATGGACACAATACATTAAGGATAGATTAGCAAGACATTGACCTCACCAAGTTCACCATTCTGCTTCATAGTTACCAGCAGTAATACAGTTTATGTACCGAACCGTTCAAAGGTAATGATTTTTTATATACTTTTAGAATAGTAATAAGACTTCTGATTTTTTAACCTTTTCAATTAGATATTGAATAAACTTAAGTATCATGTTATTTTATTTTCATTTTGATAAATTGTTTATTATTATTCATTAACTAGGTTTTGTTGTTCCTATAATAAAAGACAACATGGCGCTCGAGATTTCATTTCATTATATTTTCATAATTTTTTATATTGCATTTTTTTATTAATTAAGTGCAGTGAAAATAACTAAGCAGATGGGAAGCAAGCAGCATTTCAGGTAGGTTAACAACTCAGTATATTAGAACTCTCCCTATCTTAATCTACCGACAGAGCCAACGGCAGTAGCCATTGTTATTTGGTAATATTTTTTATTAATTAAAATTATTTGATTAATTGCAAATTGTTTATTACATTTGCGTTTTGGTTATTACCTCATCGCTTTTGTTTTAATGTTATAAGTTTGCCCAGTTATAATGTTATAAAATTTTACATTTGATGTTAATTTAACATATTTCATTTATGTCAAATTTTTGTTGAAGTATATTTCAAAATGAAAGTGTTTTATAGTATTCGCCAAACTACATTCTGTGAATATCCCCAACACCATAAAGTTTATTGAAATAATCGAAACAACTTTAACATATTTAAAGTGTAGGTAGTAGGGTGTTAATAAAATTCTTTTGTAGGATAATGGCTAAATTCCTTAAAATAACCTTTTCCTGTATCAGAAAAACTCTAAAATTTGTAACACCTTTTTAAAGATATTTCAGTTTTTGATAGTTTTCGCTTGTAACAGATTTTAATTAAAAGCTAAATCAGCATTAGAGGTAAATTAATCGTCTTTGTCGTATAGGCTAGAAACCTTTCAAACGTGGATATCGCGAAGAATACAGCGCAGTAACTACGTACAAATACTTCACAAAGTGAACAAGAGCAAAAACATACCAAAAAAGATACCATCAAGACCCGCAAACTTCAGTATCTGGAACGTATCATGAGGAATGAGAACTAGTATAAGTGTGACTCAGGACGGAAACGAATATTTCTGAATTACAGCATAAAAATAGCCATTCCAGTTGGGCATACAGCCAAAGAGGGAGAATCAGCTTTTGGCATTCTTGAAATTTCCATTTAACATAATATTCTAAGCATATATATATAATATAATATATATATATATATATATATATATATATATATATATATATATATATATATATATATATATATATATTTACGATGATATTTGAGACTCTTAATATATTGATTTATTTTAAATATATTATTTATTATATTATATTATATTACCTAACTAGCTTTAAATACAGTCGGAGCATTAAGACTCTTTACAGGGGATAGGGATCAAATTTAGCAAAACAATTTTAATTTTATGATGATTGATGTGGTTAATGCGTGCATCCAATTTGGAAAATAAGATAATTATAATTAAAGTGAATGAAAGTAATTTTAGAAACATTCTGAATAATTTTCGTTGAGTTGTAGCAACTTATTTTTCTTTTTAATTGAATTCTTTTGAATATTCTGAAATGTGAAATATTTTCAATTGCATCACTATATTTGTGCACCTCCCTATACATAAAATAAATCTCAAAATGTGTACTCTGAGCATGCGCTAAGAATACGCTTTCATTTAATCTTTCAATAACGCATACTGAAAAACACAACATCAACAAGTAAGTATAATTACCTAACTTTAAATATATTATTAACCATTTACTTTATATAGCTCAATTAATGTTCCCTTTGAACATTGTTATATGTTGTCGCACATTAAGCTTATTACAAAATATGGACATAATTAACACACAAACATGATATCAATGTCAATGCTTACTTATACAAATTGGTACACTCACATAAATATGGCCTCCTTTTCCTGTTGACCGTTGAAAAACAGCTCCATAAATATCAAAATCTCCTTCTATGATGACTCCAATTCCTTCCAATAAGTTACTAATATTTCTTCTCATACGTTGACGCTTTATTTTTAGGATCACCACAATTTATTAAAATTTTTATTTCAAAATAAATTTTGAAATGCACCATATGATTGAGGTTCATTTTTAAATTAAACACACTTCCGATAATACTTTTATATTAATGGAAAAACGAAAAACAAGTAACAAAATAATAACCAAAGAAACACACCTTGTACACGATCGAACTTCGGAAATAATTTTAATCGTAGCTGACGATAACCATCGAATTTTATTTAGGTAAACTAACCTTACTTGTTTTACCGACAATCGAATATCACTTGTTTAAAAAAAACTACCGAACTTAAGATCGCACTTGAATTTTATAGAAGCGGCTTTATTTTTATTTTAAATGGCAACATCTTGTGTACTCAAGGAGTTGGCCCACAAAATTTAAGAATAGGAAGAGAGAAATTGCTTTCGAAGGGATTCTATTTATAGGAAACTGCTTATAAACCAAAATTATCAATTGTTATCAACAACTACATCGTATTTTATTTTAAATCTGATTGGCTAATAATTTTCACAATTTTAAATTTAACTTAAAAAGCTTATAACTTCTATACCTCTTAATCTATCTTAAATCTATAAACATTTTTGAAATCTCCATAATTTTTCCTATAAAATAAGTCCAAACACGACCTACTTACTCAACTTATTAAACATGTTGATTTTTTACATTGATTTCTTAGTTTTACTAATTTTTTATGCTTTACAGGCCTGGAATTGATTTCCACATGAATATGGGATGCTACTACATGTACATACACATCCTTTATATGTCTAAAACCAATTTGAGAGGAAAATTATCTGAAATTTTTATACACCCTTAAAAACTAATTTTGGTAAAATTGTCACTAATATAATGTTCTGTGACTCGAAATTGAGGCTACTTTATTATTTTTACCTCTTATAATTTATTTTGGCCAATTTGTCCCATTTTATAACATTTTTATATAAGTTTTGTATGGGAAGAAATGACATAACCTTACTTCTGTACAGTAATTTTTAAAGTTAGATTTTACATACTTTAGCACTTTTAATGTTTGTGAAAGTGTAAATTCTTATTGTTTATGACATATTATAATTTATTTTCACTCTTCTGGACATCCATAAGTTTTAATAAGATTTGTATAGAATTGTTAATTGTCACTAATTTTAAGTCTGTAAATGTTAATTATGCACAATAGCTTCAGAACTACTGTACTATTTATGTTTCATTGTTAATAACCAATGTATTCATTCTGTTTTCCATTCAGTTTTAGCACTTATATTACGTTTCTTCACTAACAGGAATGCTTACACCAAACCAGCCTGCGCACACCCTACATGTGACATTGATATCTGTCCCACACTACATCTAACATTACGTTTGTTATCTACAACCTATAACTCATGTCTTAAGGGAAAATTCTACTTAATAAACTTGGTCCAACTCAATGCTAATTAAACATCCCTACATAATCTTATCATATAAAGTACCATTTATACTCATAAAAATGAATTTTCTTACTACGTGAATTATTTACTTTGTTTCAAGTGAATTCTAAACATCTCAACATATATATATATATATATATATATATATATATATATATATATATATATATATATATATATATATATATGTGTGTGTACATATATGTATATATATATATGTGTGTGTACATATATGTATATATATATATATATATATATATATATATATATATATAGTTTAAGTTTATTATGATTAACTGTTACATATGTATAATACTACATTTACAGACGTCAATATAAAAAGAAACACAAGCACAAAATCCAATCTGATGCAACTAATCTATACTTAGGTTACTAATATAAAATTCAGTCAAATTGTAAAAAGCATTTTTCAATAAAAATGCTTTTAATTTACATTTGAGTTTACTTGCAGGAAGTTTTCTGAGATTTAGCGGAATACAGTTAAATATTTTAGTAGCGACATATGTAAAGCTACTATGCGTTTTAGGTAAACGATAAAAGTTGCAATTTCTTAAAAGTATCCTTGCACCCATCTCGATAACCAAGCCCACCTATAATTCGTATTGACTTACGTTGAAGTTGAAATATTATTCTTTTGGCAGATGCCGAGTTGCCCCAAATAATATTGCAATAATTCAAATGAGAGTTAATCAATGCAAAATAAACAGTTCTCAATATAGCTTCTGAAACATTGTCAACTAAACGACGCAGAATAAAAATATTCATGCTTAATTTATTGGCCAAACTATTTACATGTTCAACAAAATTTAATTTTGGATCAATAACTGTGCCCAGAAATTTAACATAATTCAGATTGTCAAAGGCAATATTTTTTAGTGACATAGCCATTCTAACCGTTTTAACTTTATTTAGACGTAACTGATTAACTGCACACCATTTATCTACTGAAGCCATCATTTCCTCAGAATCATTTAGCGCTACTACTTCATCGCACCCATTGACAAACACAGTTATATTTTTAAAGTTTAGAGGAAAATCATTAATAAAAATCAAGAACAGAAGTGGTCCCAAGATTGAACCTTGAGAACGCCCTTTTCAATGGCAATTTGAAGATAAATCATTCCGATACCACCTGAGTCCTGTTACTTAAGTAAGACCTTACTAATTTATACTCAGGATCGAAACCATAAGCTTCCAATTTTCAATAAAATAGCGTGGACACAAATCAAATGGGGACATGTCTAGAAATATTTCTAGGTGTTCATTTCGAAACAATTAAAGTATTTAACAAAACTAAAACCGCATTAATTTTATTCTTTCTGATATCGGTCGATAGTTTTCACAATTATTCCTATCTCCCTTCTTATACAAACAATACCAGTGCTTTTTTAATAAATCAGAATTCTCCACTTAAAAACATAAATTTATTAATTTTGTTAGCGGTTCGACAAAATAACGTTTCGTTTTATAACTTTTGAAACATTATAAACATCTCTGGTTTGACTACTAGATAGTGGAATAATTTGCTTTTGCTTGAAAACAGTTTTAAAGGAAAACTCATACCCAAGATGTTCATTTACAGGAAAATGTCGACCCTCGATCGGACATTAGTAAATTTACAAAGTGTTTATTTAGTACATTACATCAATTTTAGGTCATTGTTTTATCTGTTGAGTTACCATTCTGTGTTAACTATTTTCCAAACTTTCTGGATTAGGAGAGTTAATAATTGATCATTGAAGACCTTTTTCCCTAATGGCATTCTTTATTTCTATTTCTAACACAAGGAGTTCGTTGGTTTTATGTTTTGTAAAAACTCGTGATAAACTGCAATTACCTTAAGTTTTTAGGTAATTAAACCATTTGATATTATTGTCACACTTGGTGTTATAAATTTCCTTTGAAAATAACACAAAATCCATAAAGTTATTAAAAAAAATTTGTTTAAATTTAAATTAGTGGAACTTAGGTAATTAAAACAGCATTTACTAAATATTTGAGAATGATAAACTGCCTTTTTTCTGTAATTTAAAAGTTTTCAACCAACTTCGTATCAATTTAGAACAAAATTTCCCTGATACAGTTAATAATTGAAAAATGATCCGACATATTAGTATCATAGATATTACAGAAACGAATCATGACCAAAGTTTATAAAAATTTGTCAAGGCAAGCATTTTTTCTGGTAGAACATTGAACGTTTGAAAAACCCATAAGAAATGGAAGTTCCATAATTGAGTAGTGATTAACCGGTTCTGGACCAGTTCAAGGTCACTCGCCCCTGGTGGTGAGAAATTAAGCTTTAATTTCTTTAAAACTTTTGGCGGAAATTTAAATTTAAATTTAAATGTGTTTTATATATATATATATATATATATATATATATATATATATATATATATATATATATATATATTAATCAGATTCTTTCTGGTAGAAGGGAGTGTGCTTTGAGAATTGCATCATGTTCTACATCTGATGATCAATAACTGCTACCATCAGGAGATGCTGTCCATTCCGTATATCGCTCCAGGAATGATATTGCTGTTTATTATAACGACTTTTTGCTCGCAATTGTACTGGGACAAACACTGTTGAAAATGATTCATCTGTAATTTACACATTTTGTAATATGACGTTGGTCTACTTTTAGACAACAATTCATTCTTTTGTTTCCATAAACTAATTCTATTTTTATTCCTGAAATAAAATATGATACACCTGCAGGTCATTAATTACTCTTTGACCTTGAAAACCCTATGTTTAGATTTCAAGAATTGTAGTATGATGGCCTAAATTTCCATTTTAGCTTTAAATTTTGATCTAAATGTGTCCTTGATTTGTTTAAACTTGTTAAATACCCACCTTTCTTTTTTTAGAAACACTAAGAAGTGTCATAGATACCTACAGGTCAATAAACTTTGACCTTGACCACTCTATTTTTAGACTTTAAAATTGTAATAATAATTGCTTTCTATTCACACCCGCTGTGGTTTATATCACAAAATTGTGTCCATGACTTGTACCTATGACAACTTTTAAATACACCTACTTTTAGTTTAGTAAATTTCGACCCAATTTAATAAGCACCATTTGACCTTGGTCTACTTTTAGCATAGACAACGCATTCTTCTTGTTGCCATGAATTGATTCTATTTTATACTTCTAAGAAATGTCATACGATACCCTACAGGTCAATAACCTTTGACCTTGACCACACTATTTTTAGACTTCTAAGAATTGTAATATGATGATGACATTGCAATTTCTATTTTTAGCTTCTGGCCTTGACATACAAATTTCCCTTGTGATGAGGATGGTGACATTGCAATTTTTAGCGAGCTCCTAACATAAAAATTTGCCCACCAAAAGTTTGGCCTTAAAGAAATCCAAAAGCTTACATTTCTCACCACCAGAGTGCGAGTGACCTTGTACTGGTCCAGAACCGGCTCTTAATCACTACTTAATTGTAGAGTATACTTTTTAGTGGTATTAAATTTTACGTTAAAGTCTCCAGATATAATGACTTTCTTATAATGTTTAAGCATATTTAGCAGATTATTAATAAGTTCAAGGAACACATTAAAATCTCCATTTGGAGAACGATAAATAACAATTACAACTATACTGAATTCAGTACAGATTAGAGCTGATATTTCACAATTAATCTCAACAGATAGTTTATTCACGCAAGACAGCGCTTTAAAAGATAAACCAGACCTAACTAAAATTAGCACTCCACCATGTATGGTGTTTTGTCGCGAAAAATATGATCCCAAAAAAAAAGTTATTCAGTTTGAGACCACCACTTAGTTTCTAGTTCGGATATTTTAGAGCGAAAGCACTGTATATTTATATGAAATACAGAAAATGTATCAATCACTCTGTTGGATTCAGAAGTTTCGGGCGTAACACTAAAAAACGATTTATGACGATACCTAGTGGCCAATTTTTTGGATCTCTAGCAGATTCCAATTCTCTCGATACTACCGATACTTTAAAAGACGAATACTCTTCAGGGTATTTCGATGTAACTTTGACACATTTTGCCGTTTTAATATCTCTAGATTTCGAATAGTCTACGAGCATAGTTTCAGTACAGTCAACTGACAATCGATATACAGGTAAGTGGACATACTTTTCAGCTGCTTTTAACGTAGTATTTTTACACCGATCCAACCGTACCGGATTTATTTTTATTATTTTGTTTTTTTACTTTATTATTAGTAACTGTGACCCATTTATCTTCACTATTTATTACTTCTACTATCATTTGTGGTAGTCTGGGAAGTCGATGTTACAGACCTAGTTCGCATTTTGTTTACAAAATCTACTTTTGAAGGTTGAGTTATATTATGTTGTTGATTTATAAGTTTATCACTATTACCTTGTACAGAGTTGTTTACGTTATTTATCGCATCAGCAACGAGTTCAGAGGTGATGGTCAATCGTTCTTCAGATTGTCTAGTATTGTCAACAACTCTATTAGAAATATTCGAAGCTGAAATAGGTTTTTTATCATTATATTTTCTCGTATTATTTACCTCATTAATAAGTGACTGAGATAATATCACATTACTGTTATTATTAAGCATCACAGGTTGTGATTTGTTTATATTATTAGGACCCGTGCACTTTGAATTTTCTTTATTGAATGTTCCCTGTATTAGTAGTTCATTAGTGAGCGCTACTTGTTCGTTCAGCGATTTAATATAATAAATTTTCAACTGTAATATCTTTCTGTTTAATTATTTTATTTAAATAATAAATAGAAATATAGTGAAATTATTTTCAATTCCATTATCACTGCTTGTTTGTAAAATATTAGGGTCAAGTTCACAAATTTGATACGAAACTTTACCTGTATCTGTAGAATTACAACAAATAATGTTATTACTGTCTATATCACAAACATTTTTTAATTTTTGTCTTGCACAGCTATCGTGGTAATATATAAAACATTTTACGCATTGTACTCGTTTTATAATAGCATTTTTACCGCATATTCCGCATGTACTTTGCGAGGCACTTTCTAAGGTTTGTCTACATCCCATTAATATATATATTATATATATATATATATATATATATATATATATATATATATATATATATATATATATATATATATATATATATATATATATATATATATATATATATATATATATATGAATGGGTAGTTAGATTTTGTTCAAGTTTTGATGAGTTATATCAGAGCCAGTTTGGGATTTTTTACATAAAAAAACAATATGACCGACTTCCAGTTTCACCGGAAATCACACAAAAGCTCAAAATTTAAATGGAACAACCTGTATATTTTTACATATCTGGATTCTACGGCTTCAAATACATACAGTTCATCTGCCAAATATCAACTCAAACGCCATTTTACTTTAGCAGAGTCAGCTTCAAAAACATGTTGTGTTAATGAAAATTAAAAAATTGAAAATTACTGCTTTATTTAGGAACTAAGGAAATTACTATGCAATTAATATACGGGGTGGCCCGTGTATGTTTCCATTGGGAACAATGACGTTTAGTTAAAAAACCGTAATTTTTAAATTTGATCGTTAACAAACTTCACAAGAAATAATTATCAGGAAAATAATATTGAGGGGGTCATTGTACGTCAATTATCTATAATTTAAATGACGTCATAATGATCTAAAATTAAAAAAATATCAAAAAAATAAAATTAAAATGGAGCCTGAGTTGACATTTGACAGATGAATTGTATGCATTTCAAGCCCTAGAATCCAAATATGAGAAAATATACAGGGTGTTCCATTAAAATTTTCGGCTATTTTTTCGGTGAATCCGGAAGCCGACCATATTGTTTTTTTTACGTAAAAAATCCCTAACTGGCATTAATATAACCCACCATAATTTGAACAACATCTAATGACCCGTTCAAAAGTTATAGGGGCTCCTATTTGATTTACACCTGGTATGTGTATACAGGGTGGCCCACTTAAGCGGGATTGCTCCATAACTCCCTTACTATTACAAATACGAAAAAATGTCTTATATAAAAGTTGTCCACAGTCGTAAACTACACATTTTAAAAGTTTCAGAAATGTCGGACTTCCGGTTATACCGGAAACTTATGCCAAATTCGTTATTTTAAATAGAACAACCTATGTATTATTACATTTTTGAATTCCTCGTTGAGTTTAAAGGTCATAAGGTAATAACGATACTATGGGGTCTACGTCGCATTGCTTCTGAGTTATTTGACATTTTGTAGAAAAAATGACGTTTGCGGTGCCTCCGAAAACTTTCAATATCTCTAAGACGGATACCGGTAGAGAGATATGGCTTTCGTTGTTTACTTCCAAAAAGGGTACCGCATCATTCTCATCCATTGCCAAAAATCTTGCTTTTAGAATTCAATAATTTCTATCGCTCCGAAAATAATTGTTTTCAAACATGGATAACTTGATTTTTTTAAATAGAACCACCCATATTTTCTTACATCAGCGGATAGGAAACTAAATTTCCTTTCCATTGATGTAACATTATCGATATTTTGGAGTGACGGTTTTCGAGATATTCACATTTTTATCTAATTTCAGTTTTTATTGCGCATTGCCGCGGTGCTTTGGAAAACGTTTGTCAATTGTTTTAAACAACTGATAAGAAGCCTTGCTTTTAGAATTCAATCATTTCTATCGCTCCGAAAATAACTTTCTTCAAACATGGATAACTTGATTTTTTAATGCACAAGAAATAAGCAATAACTACTCAAGAATTAAGAAGACAAAACTCAAAATAAATACACGAGAAATACATAGGGAATACATTTTGGTTGATTTGAATTTCCCAGTTCACTATATCCTTTCGAAGGCTCTGTTGGCACTGGAACGAGACGCGTACTAGTCTCATCAACTTCGGGTACTGCTGATGAAACCGGTGGACTGTCGGAAGATGACGGTTTCTCTGGAACATAGCTATTTATAGGTAAGATATTCTTTGGGGCACTTGTTAAGATCTGTGAACTAGGTTCATGAGCAAAAGTTACAATCTTCCGCTGCTCGAGTGGTACCTCTGTCTTACGTAGTTGGATAATGTGGCGCTTGGTAACATATCCATCATCTAATTCGATAAGATAGTGCAAGAGACCTAGAACTTGAACTACCGTTCCATACTTACACAACTTTGACGATGCATAATTTCGTGATTATACACGTTCTTTCAGGAGTAATTGGATGTGCATAATGTGATCATTTTTAACATTTTTGAGGAAGTGACGTTGCTTGAAAAGATCGAGTCGTGTACGCAAATTACGATTAAAAAAATGTTTGCTGACGTTTCATCATTATTTGATATTGGTGACGATCTATAGCGAAGCAAAATTTCATACAATTTTTGATGTATGGTGCCAGGTTCTTCAATCATTGCCTTTAATTTGGGTTTTAAGGTTTAAACGTAGCATTCGTCCTGGCCATTCGTGGCAGGATGTCCTGGTGCAATGAAACGTTGCGCAAAATTGTTTAAGTTCTTTTGACATAAACATTGTGGCATTATCGGAAGATAATATTTGAGGCAATCCATTGCGGCTGAAAATTTCTTGTAAGATTGAAACAGTTGAGTCTGATAGCGGAGCTGCCTTGGAGGCAATGATTTCTGGCTATTTTGAAAGTGCGTCTACAACGATGAAAAAATTATAGTTTTGAAAGGGGCGAGAATAATTTATATGGATTCTTTGCCAATTTTGTTTTGGTGTGTCCCAATTGTGAAGCGGTACTTTCTTCGGAGCTGTCTGCACAAGGTTTACAGGAATTTACTGAGCACTCAATATCGCGGTCGATATTTTTCCAATAATAATCACGTGAGCAAGAGCAATTGTTTGAGTTCTTTTGACGTAAACGTTGTGGCATTATCGGAAGCTAATATTTGAGGCAATCCATTGCGGCTGAAAATTTCTTGTAAGATTGAAACAGTTAAGTCTGATAGCGGAGCTGCCTTGGCGGCAATGATTTCTGGCTATTTTAAAAGTGCGTCTACAACGATGAAGAAATTATAATTTTGAAAAGGCCAGAATAATTCATATGGATTCTTTCCCAATTTTGTTTTGGTGTGTCCCAATTGTGAAGCAGTACTTTCATCGGAGCTGTCTGCACAAGGTTTACAGGAATTTACTGAGCATTCAATATCGAGGTCGATATTTTTCCAATAATAATAACGTGAGCAAGAGCAATTCCTTGATGGGTGGTGTGTAGTTCTTGCAAAATAAAGTATGATATTGAAGAATATAGCATTATCATGAAGAAAGTAAAGGGGCTCTCGACAAATAATATGCTTTTGCGTGTTCGTATGATTTGCGGTGTTTAATTTCATAGCCAAAGCCACTCAAAAACATTGTGTATCGTATAAAGCGTGAAGCAGTAATGGTAGGAAGGCGACTGTTGGAACCAAAAATGTAACTTAGAAGCTTATTATCAGTGACGCGCGTAAATCTTTTACCAAACAAATATAGATAAGATTTTTGACATGCCCAGGATATAGCAGTTCAGCTTCTTAGTCCAGATGGCAATGGTTGTTTTCACTAATTGAAAGGGCTCTCGAGGCAAACTTTCACTTTCACTAGATAAGCAACGAAACGTGCTTGCTGATGTTGATAGCGTAGCTATTGGAACGCGTTTAATTTTGTGTGGCACGTGGGTGTATTTTGTTTGTTTCACATTGGACAGTATACGGTTTTCCCAAACGGACTGCTCCAGATCCCTCAGAGTAGGATAGCAGGGGTGGAAGATGTTCTTAAAGCTAAATTATTACAGATGGCCGGCGGCTACGGAAGCAGACAAAGGTCACACGCCCCTCTTTATAGACACGGATCCTTCACCGATGATTGATGATTAAATGGATGATTGTTAATAAATACGAGCTCTCACAATCCAATTAAGCTTCGGCGGTTAAGATTTAAGCATAAGGTAAATAGTAGCATAAAATCTTTACTACAAGTTTTAAGATAAATTTAATACTTTCAAATTTAATTTTTACATCATGTTCTTCAAGTGCATTTTCGATATTTATGCAGTATAGCAGAAAGAACGAAAGATGACGAGACGGGCCCCAACCTTCCTGTATAACGTCGACTTGATCGCGGTGATGCTTCTGGGAAATTCCAATTATTCCTATGATCAGGCGGGAGCGTGGAAGCTATTTTAATTTAGATTTTAATTATTGATATCTAATTATCTCAATACGCTAAAAGTATTGTTAAATAACGGAGGATTGATGTAAAAAATTACCACTTCCTACATAAAAAAATTATTTACAACGCCTAATTGTTAATAACGGATAATTTGTCAACTCAGAGTTTAAAATTACAAAGTCAGTTTCTTGGGTTTCACATGTGTTATGGGTTGAAAGTGATTCTTACATTACATTTATTTTACACAATAGAAAGTCGATTCCATTGTTACTACCTAGAGTTATTTTGTTATACTTTATAAAAATTATTTTTTTAATTATTAATATTTGAAATAATTTGTAGCTTTTTTAATACTTATCACATTTATACGTAAACCGTAGACGCAATCAGTAATTAATATATTTGATATTGACATGTTTTATTTTCTTATGAATAAAATTCAATCCTAAAGGTGCATTTCATGGCCAAACCACTATTATATAGAATACAAATTTTAAGATATAAATTAGTTAATTTACAGGACGGTGCTAGTTTTAATTATTGTGCCAATTGGGTATTTACTAATTATACGGAATGAATTAATTTGAGTTTGTAACTTTTCCATTGCAGATGTATTATAATACAACATAAGTTATCATTTACTTAATTGCCGAATATGAAAAGGAAGATTTTTATTTACCGTTAAAGGTGTAATCATTTAAATTTTGAAGCATTGCAATTTATTGGTTTAGTTATTTATAATCCTTAATTCAAACACCTTATCAATATTTAACGGATAACCTATTAATTAATTACGGGCTTTTTTGTTAACTATTTTGAAATGAATAATGTTATTTTATATTCTGGTTTTAATCCTAAATACGGAACCAAATTTTCTACACGTTGGGTGGTTGCTAATTACTGAATATTCTGTAAGGAAAAACTAGTCCTCACACGTTTTAAAAAAACCGCTACCAAATTATCTGCAATAATGCTTTTTCACATTGTAAGCTGATTTCGCTATTTTAGTCAAAGTTTACTTTAATTTGCCTCACTCTAGCTCAACCGGTTTTTAAATTCTTTAAAAAGTGGAGTTGTTCGTTGTTACTGGGGTTGATCACTCATGAGCATGACCAGGTTAGTCCACACTGAGCAATATACTTGTAAGGGTTTTAGACGTATATTATTCCTATTTTGTTTATAAAATCTAATTATTCACACTTAATATTACTACAACTAACATAAAAACATATAACAAAGTACTTCAGATAAAATAAACACAAATATCAGAAAGTATCAATGACTTCTAGCCTTTGGAGCGAGATGTTTATACACTCAAAAAGAACTGATCCTTATTTTTTTACACTACAACGGGAAGTTTTATTTATTTTAAAAATAAATTCAAAATTGCAAAAGCCGGACCTGTCGGGTAGCAGATAGCAGCAAAATTTTATACTGTTATTAGAACTGTATTTATAATAGTTGGTTTTAAAGGGAGTATTTTCGCTTTATGCGTTTTACATAGAATGCGAGTTTAAATTGTATAAATGTAAGTTTTATACCTCTAACTTTTAAGAAACTAAATAATATTTACAGGGTTTTTATAAACTAACTATCTATTTACACCAGGTTTTTAATTACGGTGTAATAACACATTTTAATTACTCTTAGTAATTGCTGAAGTTTAGTAAAACAGATTGGTAGTGTTTATGAGTTCTTAAGATTTTCAGGAATAGGATAAACTAAACGTTTTACAGGTACGGCAGAACTGAAGAAGGGTTTCTCCCTCAAGTCTGGGTTATGGCGACAGGCGATCAGAATCGGATATAGGTTCAGGACCATTAAGAAGTAAAGTTTTATGTTAGCCAGGGAACGGCGGGAAGACTCTTAAATCTTTGGGACCTTTCTGTATTCGGCGCTGTAAAATAAACAGGCTGACAGCATTTAACAAAATTGTTAAATCATGATGTTGCTATGCTCTGGATATCTCACGATAGGTGAACGGCTAGGAAAGCGGTTTATTACGTTTAGCGAGATTGAAATGTAATACTCACTGTTGCGTACTGGGTTCGTAATTTACTGAGCTGGGTGACCGAAATATGGTCTAATTGCTGGCAGCTTGTTGCATTCAAGCTTTCGGCTTCTTGCACTTCGGTTTTTAATTAGTTTGCCTGGTGTAGGCATGTTTCTGTGAATCGGTGTGCGGTGTGTAGGTGGAGTATCAGTTACCCGAATCTGGGAAAATACCTGTTGCGCTGTTTAATTGATACCCCGGAGATGGGAAAAATATAGGCGAGAACCTTTCTATCCAATTGAGTAGGTAAAAACCTACATCGGGTGTTTTGCCTAACGTGAAGTCTTTCAATGGCGTAAGTACGGTGTTGCATTTTTAACTTAAATTCAGATGATCGCAAATGCATACACACATAGACAGACAAGAAAATTTTTTTCTAAACATGTGTTTTACGGGTGGATTAGGCCATAAAAAGTTGAGAAATGCAAAAAAATTTTTTAAATTTCAACCTATTACATATTTCTCTTTATACGTAAATATGAAATCAATAGCCGTAAATCAGTTTAAATTAGTCAACAAACATGCTCCATTTCTACTCCAGCGCATAGTAACGGATTGCAATAAACTATATTTGTTTTCCATATCGATAACCTTGTATAGTGGTCAAACCTTTGATAAAATCAAAAAACAAGTAACAAATCACTTGACCATGTGGGCATTTTTAATTCGAAAGTTAAGAAGGTTTTAACAAATGTGCTAAAAATGTGGTCCTATGCCCCAACACTCGCAATTATATTAGATAAAC
>JARFJB010000198.1:2635000-2657500 GCA_036346205.1 Vesta saturnalis | reverse complement strand
CGTGTGCGTGTACTTGTGCGTGTGCGTCTGCTTGTGCGTGTGAGTGTGCGTGTGAGTGTGCGTGTGAGTGTTCGTGTGCGTGTGCGTGTGCATGTGCGTGTGCGTATGCATGTCGCGTGCGTGCGTGTAAGTGCGTATGCGTGTTTGTGTGCGTGTGCGTCGGCATGTGCGTGTGCGTGCGTGCGTGTGCGTCGCGTGTGCGTGTGCGTGTACTTGTGCGTTGCATCTGCTTGTGCGTGTGCGTGTTCGTGTGCGTGTGATGTGCGTGTGCGTGTGCGTGTGCTTGTGCGTGTGCGTGTCGTGTGCTGTGTGCGTGTGCGTGTGCGTGCGTGTGCGTGTGCGTGTGCGTGTGCGTGTGCGTGTGTGTCGTGTCGTGTGCGTGTGCGTGTGCTGCGTGTCGTGTGCGTGTGCGTGTGCGTGTGCGTGTGCGTTGCGTGTGCGTGTGCGTGTGCGTGTGTGCGTGTGCGTGTGCGTGTCCGTGTGCGTGCGCGTGTGCGTGTGCGTGTGCGTGTGCGTGTGCGTGTGCGTGTGCGTGTGTGTATGTGTGTATTGAAAGCGCCTACTTTCATCTGCTAAAGCGTAGAGCTTTCAAATTACGTAAGATATTTATAATGCATTGAAGATGTTTTGTGTTTGAGCATCAAGGGATGAAATGTTGACGTATCGAAATTACTTTCAATTTCACACACATGCGTATTTTGTACTTAGATTGTAAGAATTTCATAAGTTATCGCAGGGTTAGATTTAATAAAACCTAATCTGAACTCAATTTTATTTTGGTAATGTATAAATTCAGAGGCAAGGTTAATTAAGCATTGGATATGTTTGATATTTCCACAGTATATAAATAAAAGATTTGTTATTCACCTTATTTCTGATAGAAAGAATGATAATTTAGAGCGGAACAAACCCGTGCATTTGTGTCTTGTTTTTATGTGAGATATGTAACGTATGTTTGGAAAACAATTAGGTTGATTGATGTTTATCGACTATTTTGGATACAACGTTTGGTTATGTTGTAAAACGCAAAGTACTTATGCGAAAAATTTACTGGACCTTCACTTATTACTTAGAAGTTTGTGAAGTATTTTAGTTGCGCTATTTAGTATAATCCGTTCAGATTTCTCAAATTACAGTCTCTACTCGATAGCTGGTTAGCAAAACAAACTAAATAGCTTATCTTTTGTGAACAAAGGTTTTGTGCCACATTTAAACCGTAATTTATTAGCTTTGGAAAAGGGTATTTATTACCGTGTATTAAAAATACCTTTCAGAATTTCCTACCATAATTTATTTATGTACTTGTTTGTTATTCAAGCAACCAGTAAGACCAGTTGAAAAAACATTTTAAACTTTTGCACTTTCAAAATTTAGAGAGTAACCTTTTACTGATTATTTCAATTACAATTCAAGTAAAAAGGGCTAGTCAGGCAAAGATTAAGGTACCTTTTGAAAATTAAAGTGGATTTTACGAATTTATGTTGACAATTGAGCTAGTTATCTATTGAGTAGACGCTCATTTTGTTTCTTACATTTATTCAAGATTGTACTATCTAGAGCCCATACAAATTTACGAATATATGCCTTTAGACATTATAACAAATAAAAAAAGGCAGTTAAATATTACTTCTTCTTGGAAGGTAACTTCGCCAAAGAGAAATTGTTGCTTAAGTAGAGAAGGTAAGTGTCCACCATGGTCTAGGTTAGAAAGGTGCATTACTTACAAACTTACTGTAGATTAAGAGCTCGTTTCGGAAGGCATAGATATATCTGTAGCTATACTCAGTAAGCATATAGTTAGGTACTCAATTTTTATCGGTTAACTGATTAAAATACAACTAAAATTTATATCTAATAAAACGACATAACATTTGATGATTAATCTCAGCATAAAGCAAATAAACTTGTACTTCACTTTTCTCAAAGCCTTACGATAGTAAACTAATTCTTAATTGATACATAAGCTATACATAACATGTAACCTATCCCTAGTTAGAATTATTTTAAAATGGAAGATGATTGAAACTGTACAACTTCAATGCAATAACAAAGTTGCTTTGACCTATGTTAAAAATTACTACTGAATTAAGGTTATACACTCAAATATTTTTATCTCGGAAAACATTACCCGAGCTCAGTTGTTTTCTTTTCATAACTGTGACGCTTTCACGTTGCTGCAATAGGACAATCACGGTCGATGTATCACTACCAAAAATTTGCTTAAAATTGTTTTAGTCGGCTTGAGCATTCACATGTGCTGTAAACACGCCTTCATTCGACATTAGTACCCCGTATTTACATAAAACGGGCCTCCGAAGCCCTTATATAACTAGTTCCTACAAAACCAGTTTCAAAGCTGATAGTTATTATAATTTTTCAAGCACTGCTGCGCGGAATTGTACGTGTCTGTGCGAGTTCAAACCTGCATTACTGCTCGATGTATAAAAGTAGATGCAGCTGATTTTCATTTAGTTGTAATGAAAGTTGCATTGAGTGAACTTGTGAAACATATGATAATGGCGTCAAAAACGAATGTGGAAAGCGTCATATTTCGTGACCGTGTCTATGAAGAAACAGTGTCGCAGTGGGTAACCGAAAGTGATATGCCTTCTGAAGAAAGTTCTGTGTCAGAAGCAGGAAATGATGACACAGAAAACACAAGTTTCGAATTGGTTTCTAACGAGTATTCTGAATTGGATTTTGGAACCTCCAACAAACAATAAAATTCAACCACACAACATTATTAAGCGTACTCCAGGAGTAGCAAGTAAACATACGGCTGCAACACCAAACGAATCATTTCAGTTATTTGTAACTCCAGTTACTGTATAAGAAATTGTACTGATTTAGATGGAATAAAAGGAGAACCATGGAAATATGTAACTGAGGATGAATTTCTTTCATTATGTGGTTTACCTATTCATCTCGGAGTTAACAGAAACTGCGATGTTCCTGCGCGAGAACTATTTCGCAGTGAATTTACCAATCCTATGTACCGAGCCGTAATGTCCGTACTTCGCTTTGAAGAAATACCAAGATTCGTCAGATTTAACAACAAGAGAACCCGGAATGCACATTCGGAAACCGATAAGTTAGCAATGGTGTCCTACGTTTGGGATTTATTTATTTAGCAATGCAAAACTGCGTCATACCGGATACTAATGTAACTATTGATGAGCAACTCGTTACGTTTAAAGGTAGATGCAGATTTGGTCTATATATGCCAAGTAAACCAGCAAAATATGGACCTAGAATATTTTGGATGAGTGAATCTAAGTCTGGTTATGCTCTGGATGGTTAGTTTATGTTGGTCGCCAGCCCGGAGAACCTCCACATAAAAACCTGAGGCTTGAAGTGGTGCAAACTCTTGTGCGTGGCATTCATAATTCTGGTCTCAATCTCACGATACACAACTTCTTCAGTAGTGTTCCGCAAACATTTTATCTTTTGGATAAAAATATTACTGTTGTGGGTACACTACGTCAGAATAAGCGTGAGATTATGAAAGAAATGAAAGCCTTAAAAGATCGTGTAGTATGATCTTCATTGTTTTGCTTCCGAAATAGCGTATCCATGGTAAGTTACAGACGTAAAAAGAACAAATGCGTAATTTTACTAAGCACCATGAGCCACGGCTCATCTATCTATGATAACGCTAAGAGGGAGTCTGAAATAATCACTCATTATAACAAAACTAAGGGCGGTGTTTACGTCATGAGTCAAATGGTGTCGCCCTACACGTGCAAAGGGCAAAGTAAACGATAGCCCGTGACATTTTTCTTAAACATCATTGATGTTGCAGCACTCAACGCATATGTAGAGTTTACGAAGGAGCATCTAAACTATAACATAAAAGTGGCTCAAAAACGCAGAATGTTTTTGAAAAATTTAGCGAAGAAACTAGTGATACCACATATGCAGAGAAGATCACTAATCCTAACCTACGGCGTAGTGTGCAGGAGTATCTAAGCAGGTTTATTGATATCTCTGGTCCGCCAGCCGTCAAACAGGCGCAACAATTGAGGGAAAGAGATGCTTAGTGTGCCCTGCAAATATTCATCATAAAACACATTGATATGTATGAGTTGTAAAAATAATATATGTAATGAGCATAGTATTATAATGTGCACTAAATGCTTCTCTAAGCCCTAAAAAATTTAAACACTTTCATATTTAATCTCACGGTTGTCATGTATACGTATAAATAAATAAACTTTTACTGCAATAACTTTGTTTCTATTCTGACTATACGTGATTTTATATAACGGGTCTCAGAAGCTGATACTTTATTGGGTAAGTATCCTAGGGTTAAGAAAGGCATCGTTAAAGGTGAAGGTAATAAAAGAAAGTATTAAATTATGTAATGATCTTGCGAATCCTCTACATAAATTTCCTATCCTAGTAAATAATTCCTATCAAACCTTATTTCCTAGTTATTTGCACAACTGCATTATCATTATTCATGATCAGTTGTCCAATCGTGTTCCCACTCTCCAGAATTTTATTATAAATACCATCTCACATTAGCATTATTACCTCTCTACTTCTCTGTACCTTACAACATTTAATTTTGCACCCATATTAGACTTGCATCCTTAATTGTACATAAATCTGATTTACCTGCCCTGGCAGAATATACCAGTATCCCTAATTAAACCAAACCTGTCACCCCTACACATACTTCAATCATTCACTACTTACGTTCTTTCATCCCATCTTATTAAAACTACCCTTTTCGGAGATGTTTGTGTAAAACGGTCTTGGCTGCTATTAGCACCAAGTCTGGTACATAAAAGTGTCTAAGGTGCGTGTTAATTAGTTTGCCAGAGGCGATGCCCCGTATTACTAAGTATTGCGACCCACAAATTCTCCCTACTCTTGGATACAACCACCCTCAACAAAAGGGAAAAGTATTATAATTCAAACCAGCATCTTCGCTGTAATTTGCACCGAGGTGGGCTTTTGAATTATCCCAACGACGTGGTTATTTCGACGGAGGCCCTGCGCCGAACATCTAACTACTTCTACACAAACCAACCCCATTAAAACCGAAATGCCCCTCTAATCGTTGCCGGCAGTTAGGCTCCGAATACGATTTTCGTTATCCTTAATTACACTCCAATAACATCTGTCAGCATTCCTAATCCTTACGTGCACCCTCTCGTATCCTCTAATTACTTAATTATCAACACTACCTGAGTATCATTATAATTAAAGGCGATATTCCCTTCACCCTGTATATATCCTGCGATACGAGATCATCCACTGTCATTAAAGTACACCTGACTGATTTACACCTGGATAATTAGCTATTCTGCAGTTTCACTCATAGAGGGCGACCCAAACGCTGGGGAAATAAACTGCCAGTTATTTTATTATTTATCCAGAATATTTTAAATTTATTTCATTTCTACATAGGATTTAATTTATTTTATACCAATTTGTGTAATAAAAGCGTTTATAACCGCTCTGGTTCATATTAGTGAATTATTCACAAAATAGTGAGTCGTTTAAACTCCGATTTTGAGGAACTCAAAACCAAGGGTTACGAGAAATTTGATTTGTAGATCAGGTAAACACTATAATGGTTATGTGCTTACAGTTAAAACGTTTGAGGCTGGTGACGGTACTTAATGTAATTTAAAAGGAAACTTCGGTTACTCACTACTATTAATGACTTCAACTAGGATTTCACATACATTAATGCTGTATCAACGACAATTGCAATAAAATGTATCACGTTTACGAAATTGATAATAAACTTACCTATGAACATAAAATATTTCGTTGTTAAATGGAAAATTATTATATTTGAAGTTTAACAATCTAAATTTATATAACTATAACCACAATCAGTTAAAATGAATAATGGTATTTTACATTTCAATTACTAAAACTGTATGTATGTTATCGTATTGGAATTTATTCAATTAATTAACTTCTGAAATTAAAAATACCGGGTGTTAAAATAAACTTGATTTGTAATATGTGAAAAATATGTAAGGATTGGGTTTTTTTTAGGTGCCAGATGGTTGCAAAGGACATTCCTTTTCTAACGAAAATTTTGTTTCATTACATTACAACCGTATTAAAACTTCCGGAACAATAATAGACCTTCTTGACTTTAATGTTCGTAAATCAATTCACCAAATTTGTCCACTTAATAAAACGCAGTTTGCACTAAAGTGATACGTACTTACTTGTTATATACTCACAATAAAGTTAATAAATTGTATTGAAATGAATTGCGGTTGAAAACATGATTGGTTGACAATATGATAAACCCCAGGTGCAATAAGCACATCTCAATATGGCAAAGGTGAACGTGATGTATAGTCGAATCAGAGCAACCAGCACAGATGTTGTGGCTGCTAAAGCAAGCGTACTAACATCATGCATAACAAAAAGCTGGCGTAACATTGCCTCTTTCCATAGTTAATGACACAAAATTGCGGTTGAAAACATGATTGGTGGACAATATGATAAACCCCAGGTGCAATAAGCACATCTCAATATGGCAAATGTGAACGTGATGTATAGTCGAATCAGAGCAACCAGCACAGATGTTGTGGTTGCTAAAGCAAGCGTACTAACATCATGCATAACAAAAAGCTGGCGTAACATTGCCTCTTTCCATAGTTAATGACACAAAATTGCGGTTGAAAACATGATTGGTAGACAATATGATAAACCCCAGGTGCAATAGGCACATCTCAATATGGCAAATGTGAACGTGATGAATGGTCGAATAAGAGCAACCAGCACAGATGTTGTGACTGCTAAAGCAGGCGTACTAACATCATGCATAACAAAAAGCTGGCGTAACATTGCCTCTTTCCATAGTTAATGACACAAAATTGCGGTTGAAAACATGATTGGTAGACAATATGATAAACCCCAGGTGCAATAGGCACATCTCAATATGGCAAATGTGAACGTGATGAATGGTCGAATAAGAGCAACCAGCACAGATGTTGTGACTGCTAAAGCAGGCGTACTAACATCATGCATAACAAAAAGCTGGCGTAACATTGCCTCTTTCCATAGTTAATGACACAAAAATCAAAAGGTATCTCCAAAACAAGCTTTCCTTCAAGAATGCATATCTCGACACACACACACACACACACACACACACACACACACACACACACACACACACAAACAGAAATATATATATATATATATATATATATATATATATATATATATATATATATATATATATACTCAGATTTCTGTAGAGAGGAAAGCCTATAAGAGCAAAATCTTAATTGAGTGTTAAAAGTGGGAGGGTTCAACACTACTATTTATCAAAATTGATGGGAAATAGGAATGGAAAATAGTTGAAGCCCGTATAATTACTACCGAATTAGTAGAAGAGGTGTGTCATTCCTAGGCCTTGCCCATATGTGCTGAGCAGTCATATTGGTTGCGGCGCTCGGTCCATAGAGACAGTCGACGTCAAAATGTTCCGGAAGGAACCTATCAGCACTGGAGGCCAGGGAATTTCCTGTCTATGAAAGCTGTCACTTGGCAGTAGATCTTACGCTTGCTCCACCACTATCAACCTTGGACCTCTGAGGTAGCGTCTTTGAATGCCAAGGGGATTAATAGCTATAAATAATTCTGTAGTAATTATGGGGGCTTCAACTATTTTCCATTTCTATTTTCCATCAATTTTGATAAATTGTAGTGTTAAACCCTCCCACTTTTAACACAGTTAAGATTTTGATCGTAGGGGCTTTCCTCTTTACAGAAATCTGAGTTATTTCACCTCACATATTTACTTAAGGAACTACTGTAGTTAATATCACATTAGTAATTTAGTTAGAAAATAAACTGTGCTACACATATGCATACCTGGACACACATACATATTATATATATATATATATATATATATATATATATATATATATATATATATATATATATATATATATATATATATATATATATATACAGGTTTTTGGTACATCGATGCAAAGATTTAAAGGGTGATAGAATACGTGATTTTGAGCCGATTTAAGCAAACATACCCATATACCAAGTGTTGCCGTTTTGAGATAACGCTACTTTTAATATTTCTTGATTTTACCGTGTTTTCTGCAAATATCGAAGTGTACAAGGTAACAACGTCTTATCGCAAATTTATACTAAGTTTTTTATTCCTTATGAAGTGATTGTTCATATTCTTTATCAGAAAAGCCTAATATGTCTTTGGTTCTTGCCTAGAACTTCTTAAACATGAAAGTTTTAATTTGTAAAAAGCAATCACTAAAATTCAAACGTGGATTTAGTCTAAAATCTTTCGTTAATTTTTTCCAATTTCAGTAAAACTTCCTTGGGCAATGGTCTTTAAGATAGCATGAATAGATTTACAAAAATTTTTACAAACTGGAAAAATTGAATTTAATTAAAGTACCCCTAGGCGCATTCGCCAAAACGTAAAATAGCCCTTCATTATTTAGTTTAAATAGTTTAAAAAAAGCAGATTTTTAGAAAATGTCCGATTTATTAAAACATTAATAGTATTATTATTGGTGTTCAAAATTAGTACTGCACGAGGCAATATTATATTGAATATCAAGAACAGTAAGGGACGTTTACCGGTCGCCGGCCATGTTTGGAGGCTGAGCAATAGCGAATTTGGCCGGAGACCGGTACAACCCTTAATGTTCGTGATGCTCATACTGTTTTTTGCACGATTGTATTAAATTTACCACAATTGAAATTATTTCCACTAAATAAACGAAAAGTCAAAAGTGACGTTTTAAATAGCAATGTAGATTCACTTGAAAATAAACTCGATTTTGCTAAGAAAATTTTACATTCCAGTGTTAGTGAGGTGAAAGAAATCTTGAATTCAGAAACAGTTTCTGTAAACTCAAGTACTGGGTGGAGCGATAACCGCAAAACATTTTCTAAAATCTGCTTTTTTTAAACTATTTAAACCAAATAATGAAGGGCTATTTTACGTTTTGGCGAATGCGCCTAGGGGGTATTTTGGTAATTAAATTCAATTTTTCCAATTTGTGAAAATTTTTTTCTAAATCTATTCATGCTATCTTAAAGACCATTGCCCAAAGAAGTTTTACTGAAATTGGAAAAAAAAATAACGAAAGATTTTAGACTAAATCCACGTTTGAATTTTAGTGATTGCTTTTTTACAAATTAAAACTTTCATGTTTAAGAAGTTCTAGGCAAGAACCAAAACAGTTTAGGCTTTTCTGATAAAATAATATGAACAATCACTTCATGAGGAATAAAAAAACTTAGTATAAGTTTGCGATAAGACGGCTTATTACGCTTGTACACTTCGATATTTGCAGAAAAGCACGGTAAAATCAAGAAATATTAAAAGTGGCATTATCTCAAAACGGTAACACTTGGTATATAAGTATGTTTACTTAAATCGACTCAAAATCACCTATTATATCACCCCTTTAAATATTTGCATCGATGTACCAATATATATATATATATATATATATATATATATATATATATATATATATATATATATATATATATATATATATATATGTCCAGATATGCGTATGTGTAGCACAGTTTATTTTCTAACTAAATTAATAATGTGATATTAACTACAGTAGTTCCTTAAGTAAATATGTGCGGTGAAATAAGTGAGAAACGAGTATGCTTTTTTTCTTCTTTTCTTTATTTAAGATTACATTGAATACATATACACGGAGTTTACATACATCAAAGAGCTATAAGTTATTATAATATAGTCTTTCGATTTATTTAAGTCTATAACGTACTATTGCAACATTCCAATTCTAATATACAGTGAAAACATAAACATTCATAGTTTATTCTCGTTTTGAACAATGTTTTGATCTTAATGTCTGGTCTATTTATTGATAAACATTCCAACAATATAATAAAAAGGTAAGATATCCTAAAATCCGATTGTATTTACATTACCTGGTATAATAACACTTTATTGTTACCACACTAAATCATTTTCGTTTTCTTATATCCGTATGGTACCGTGTCGTAGTTTTCTATCCTGCGACGTTTGTTGATGTTTAATCGGAGTCTTTTAATTTCGGGGTTTTGTCACGAGTTCGTGGTCCTGTGTACGCCTAATGGCGTTAGTGGAAGTTAAAATTTCATGTTCTACGTCATCCACTAAGTCAATTAAGTTAAGTTTTTCTAAATTTTCATAGTTAAGGGTAATTCCTTTTACTTTAATCGTTTGCTTTACCATCCCACCGGTAAATAAACTTTGTAATCATACGTTTTCGGTCCTCCTGACGCAAACTCGGTGATATAAGACCCACAACCGTATTAGGTTCAATTTCATCGGTAAGATCTCCTAACAGATTTCCTAGAGGTAGATCCAGGTAACCTTCTTTTGAAATGTAAATAACAGAATCAGTACGTTAATATAGCACCGCTCTCACAACGCTTCAAGATACGAGTATAATTTTAATCGTTCTTGTGTGGTTACGTAGGTTGCTATTACACAGTATACATTAAACAGTGGCTCAGCAGCCCCTTCCACATATGTCCAGTTTACAATTAGGGCGTCCTCGTTAATTTCCTGTATATGATTAGCTTCAACTGATAGAGAAAACATTAAATCGTTAAACTCTTTTAGAGTATTAATAATAATTGAAGTTTTGCTTTGATTTTCGCGCTGACCAAATTTACTCAGGAAACTGTTTAACATAAGCTTTGCTAGAGATCTAAGAGCAGGGATTTTTCTCAATAGAACCTGGTTCGAGCTGTACACCCTCGTTGCTAAGGAACTCTGCAATGTAAAGGGTCTGGTCTTCTTGTTTTGTACAGTTAGAGGGCCACCCCGAGGCATCTTGCTTCATCTTTAAGAACATATTTATGAAATCGGAAAATAGACCACCTGGTCTATCTGTTTTGTCATACTGTGTTGTGTTATACGACCAGATTTCTTGTATTTGTACAATATTGTACCCCCTTTTGACGGCTTCTACGAGTTCGTCTGTACACCATGTACCGGGAAGTGTTCGTTCCTGAATATCATGCAAGCATTCTTCGTTACTTATTTCTTCTACACATGTGCGACAATGCGGAAACATAACTTTTTGATGTATCTTCATAGAGAGCACCGAGTGGTAAAGATTTTGGAGTGGTAGAATTGAACACTTAATTACCGTCGGGAAAGACACCCTTCGTAGTAAACTCGTCACACTCCCTCCCCAACATATACCCGTGGCTGGTCAGTTGAAAACCTTCCGTATTTACAAACCCCGGGGTACAACGAGCACACATCGACGTATTTAATTCTTTCGCCTGGTTTTGCTACATATCTTAGTTTCGTACAAACCCGTTCTAGCAGCATAAAATGCGTCGCGTGGGTTAAGAGGTACGTATCTTATCAGGGGGTGGTGTTTTAAACATAACATTTTTTGGTTTTGTTTTTAATTCTAGCAAAAATTTACATTCCCACATTTCAGTGACGTTACATCCTAAATTTTTAAGACGGAATACTTTTGATTTGGTATTTTCATTTCTCTGCTCTATGGTATCGTGTGGATTGTCAAACAGCGGTGCATGGCGTTGTGTTGTAAAGCATATAGGACAACCGGGATACTAACACCCGTAAAACTCAAAAACTTCGTTTGATGATTCGCAATAACCATCTACTCTCAAACCATACGGCACATACTCTCTCTGCTTACCAGCGTGTTGAATAGAAATACCTCTACGGTCCTCTTCCCATACCAGCCATTGTGTGGCACTTATAGATTATTTGTCTGCTCTTTGGTAACCAGCTTTGGGGATAATTCCAATTGTATCGAGTTGTAAAAATCGTCGTCGATACAACAGATTGCAAACTGAGGCTATCGTAATGGCCTCGACAAACGGGTCAACCAAACACTCCTTCAAAAACAGCCATCTAAAGTACTTTCAAACATGTTTTGAGATGTCTACATCGGACCGGCAAT
The DNA here is from genome assembly GCA_036346205.1 of Vesta saturnalis. Taxonomy (NCBI): domain Eukaryota; kingdom Metazoa; phylum Arthropoda; class Insecta; order Coleoptera; family Lampyridae; genus Vesta; species Vesta saturnalis. The sequence goes on along the minus strand of JARFJB010000198.1, from coordinate 2,645,540 downwards.
ATTCTATTAACTCTCCTGACATTTTAAATATATAACCCTATGATTGTGTTTCTTCATACTATTTTAAAAATTCAGCTCTTTCTTCGGGGTTCATGGAGTTGGGGGAGTAATAATCAGTATCAAGTAGCGGTCCTACATACTCGAAGTTTGCTTTAATATTAAATAGATGGGAAATAACATTTTCTTATAATCTTCGTTAATCCAAACGCCTTTGGTAGAGCTGAGAGTGGTATAGGGAAGTAGTTAAGACTATCAATAAAATTTAGGTTATCAAATTTCATTATTAGTATTTTAGACTCCCACTCATAATAATCTCCGGTTTAAAGTGTGTGTTTTCGTTAGTGTGTGATTTAAGATAAACTGGTGATCAAACCCTTGACCGTTGTGGGCTATTACAACAACCTTTTTGAGTAATTTTCTTACTTCCAGCAAGTAATTAAAGATTTTGTTGATACAGTGTTCACCTTGTTCTCTAACACCACACCGGGGGGCATATGACTAGAGGAGATGGCACGTAGAGCACACTTGCCGAAATACACAAAGATTTGCCTCGTAAAGTTTTACTTCGGGGTTTTTCAGGATGAGATTGTTCTTGACGAGTTTCTAAATCATAAAACAAAAATAAAACGTCGTTATTCTCTCTGTAAGGATTTACTGGTCTAATAAAACAAAAATGGTTTTCCGGTTTATGATCGTTGCATTTTTTACAAAACACCTCCCCACAAAAATGAGTTGTTTTTCGGTTGTTAATATTAAATGTTTTTAAACAAACGCTGCATTTGTCTACTGTTGAATATATAAATGCACCCCGTTTTTCTTCTTTATGGTTCAAAAGACATATGTACGATCGAAAGCTTCTACCGCATTCGTAGGAATAAACTTCTTCACTTAATTTTTCACAAACTGGAGCTCTTCTACAGCAGGGGCATGTAGCTTCACACATATGCCTGTTTACAGTATTGTACGGGTATGACACTTTTCACAGTAATAGCTACAACAAAACGCTGATGTTAAAGATTTTATAACGTTAAAATGTCCTTGGTTGTATAGTGATCTTATTTTCTTTTCCTCGGAATCGACAGCTTCGAATAACATTTCTCGTCCTTTAGTGCCATGTTGGTATACTGTTATGTTGTACCCGGTAAGGTATTGTTGAAACTGTCTATGTTCGTTAGTACTACAGCCCTTACTTGCAATTGTAACCTTAGCGACTTCTATTAAGTTCAGTGCTAATAGTTTTTGTAGTGCATCCTTTTTTCTAATGTCATTATATCTCGGGTATTTATCTGCAAGGGCTCTACCCACTACTAACGCTCGCGGTAAACATAAGTTATCTTCATTGCATATAGTAATTATTCCACGTCGCATGATTGATTCTTCATTGTGGTTGTTTGTACACTGGCTGCCTTCCTTTCCCTGTTGGAGGTGATGCACATGTTACCTCAATACGGAATGTGTTGGTGCTCGTCTAATGAATATTACTCTGCAGTAGTGATTTCAAAATACTCCACACACAGCCAAATGTCCCTTCGGATGCTTTATGAAGACTCATCCACCCCGGTAGTTTAAATTTAAAATTTTCTGCGTGAAAGGTTATTCCCACTTTATCGTCATATTAACCGATGACATAATGTATGTAATAACTTGATTAACTCCTATTCTTGTCCAGTCTAACACATCTAGCTTTCCTGTGTTGTTCTTTAGTTTAAACAAAATTTCTTGCTTCGTTGAGGGAAACTTCTTTATGCGCACATAACGCTCACTGACAATTTCAAAATTAGCCATGGGCATTCTTGATGAGACCGATGTGAACGGGAGCAGCAACAAGAGTAAACTAAGTCACTTGGTACCTGGTGAACATTTTATACTCTACTCATCCTCACCCTGACGGTATTCTCACGCCCGTTGCTCTGATTGATAACTGTTTGTCTGGTCAGATGTGGTTAGTAGGGTACACCAAAACGCATGACCACTTTTGAAATAAACATAGTTCAGCCAGTATGTCTTTCTTTCTCACCGCTGCTTTCTTTCTCTCTCTCTCTCTCTCTCACTACAGAGTGTAGACGTGTATATTTTTATAATAACTATCCACAAAGACCTCCAACGCATGGCGTTCTTTCTCACCACTGTTCTCTCTCTTTCTCGCTCTCTGTCACACAGACATACTACAGAGTGTAGACGTGTATATTTTATAACAACTGTCCACAAAGGTCCCCAACGCATGTCGTTCTTTCTCGCCGCTGCTTTCTCTCTCTCTCTCTCACTACAGAGTGCAGACCTGTATTTTTATAATAACTGTCACACAAAAACCCCTCAACGTATGACTTCTCTTTCTTACCACTATTCTCGCTCTCTCTCTCTTCACACTCCCTGACACAGACACACACGCATACATCAATTACGTAACATATCTAAGCTCATATTTGGAAGTGTGTTTGTAGGATCATTACTTGTCTGTGATCTAAGGTGTGTGCGTACGCTAAGCTATAGATATACTGTTTATATATGATCTAAAGTTTTATACTGTACACGACCCGGTGACGCAGCGGTTAAAGCCCTCGTTTGTTATTTCAGAGGTCTACGGTTTGAATCTCACAGACTTACGTTTTTTTGTAACGTAAGTTTCTCGCTATAGATTTCCCCTTCCTACAACATAACTCCCCATGGGGGGATTTGGGTTCAGACGGTTGCAAACGCAACTGTCTGGCCTAAGTGCCTCCATACGTTCAGTGCGTGGTCATCACAAATGACCTTCCTAATGTATGAGATGACGGGCCTTGGTATTGCGTAAGCTTGTGGGACCTCGAGGAAGCAGGACATACGAGTGGCCTTCCTGGTGTGACCTTGGTAAAGTAGGCCACTGTTGTATAATCTTGGGCGAGTGGGGTTTTGTGCAAGCAGGTCAGACACTGAAATTATGCGACCTTGATCAGGTGGTAATCTTGATAAAGTGGTTCCCACGCCCTTCAAAATGCCCCAAACCTAATAATCATGAGCGTTGTCGGCAAACATCAAAGGGTTTGACCCGGGATGATTGCCAAAATATATTTCTCACGGTCTCTAAAATTTTCCCACAGTCTTCAAAATTTTCCCACGCCCAAGTGCCGCAATACCTACTTGCGTTGTTACGTTGTCTAAAATTTAGACACTACGAAATAAGAAACCAATACTAAAGCATTAAATATCTACCCACTGAGCTTAACCGCAGCAGCCAGCGGCGCCCTCCGAGACCAGGCCTCCCGAGCGCTGTGAACCCCTTGCACCCCCAGTAGAGCCGCCACTGGCTGCAACACAACTGCAATAATTAGTAAAAAACTAGCAGCGTCACCTATTGATTTCATTTCCATTTGCGTTGTTTTATACTTCCATCTTCTGTGTTGCCCATGCCCGCATTGCTTTTCCAAAATCCCATTAAAATGATTGTCTAAACGTCGCCAACTTAAGGTATAAAAAATATTTAATACTACACAAATAAAATAAAAAATAAAATTATTTTGTCTTTTGTATCTGTATTTGCAGTATACAGTCTGCCTTTCTTACTAAAAACCAAAGGCATTTATGATACATGAACACATAATCAACAGCTTATCTAATTTTTTATCTGGAACGTTTGCTTGCTCGATGCATTCCGTTGCAATCTCTTCATTTACATATGATACCTTAAGTAACACTTCTTTGTTGAAATTACCATTACTTTGAATAAAATTTATATGTTCATAAATACAATTACCGTATTCCATAATGTTGTCATCATCAGGAATTTCTGCTAATAAGATTTTCTTACGTAGATCTTCTAAATCTATATTAGAAACTTTTGCGCACTCCTCATTGTAAGGTTTTGTAACTTCTTCCCAAATATCATAGATTTCTAACGGAATCTGTAAATAAGAGCTAATAAACTACGTTTTTCTGTAAACACACACCTTTGCTGAGAAAGAACCATAGAAACACAATATTACAAAAATAATTGCTTGCATACTTATACATTTATTTCTTGAATACTACGGAAATATCATTGCACTTTTGTTCATACTGATACTGGAGGTTATCAATGTTAGTTACAAGCAAAAAGATCCGTAATAATTAGTATTTATTATTTTGTTAAAATTGACTACTCATTAATAAGGAAACAGGTCGTTTTCAACAAAACGGTGCTCTTTATGTAGTTCTGCTTTTATATCCATTGTACGAGCACTAATAGTAAGACGTAATTTTTGATGCGTTAGTGCAGTTGAATTCTGCATTATTGCTGCTACTAACCGTTTTCGAGAAAGCAGTGCGTTTTGCAGTGTAGGTTTTATACCACTATTGAATGCTCTAATATCTAAACTAAACTAAACACATTTTTGGTGTGGTGCTTTATGGATTGCATCACCAGCACGGGTTATATTCGAGACAACGGCACACGGTGCATACACTTATTGGAAAACACGAAAATAAATTTTTTTATAGGAAGAAATTATAAATTTACTCCTAAGTGGGGTTGCAGTCAATTTGGCCTTATATAAATAAAACGCAAACTTTTTTTTCACGGTCAATCTTTCGATGTATTTTCATATCTTCTTCAGGATTAAACTAGAATTTAATATTACAGATGATGACAAGAGTAATTTTAAGAGATAATACTTACACGTGATGTTGAAGTTAATCGTTATGTAGCATAGTAATAAGCAAACACAAATAACCATCATATTGATAACTAACTGTACAATAAGTTAGTTACCAATATAATGTATAAAAATTATAATACATCGCAACTAGGAAGTACATACAGTTTAAGTTTGAATCGATTGTGACTTGCCTCCTCGATAGCTCAGATGGAAAAGCCCCACTCTAGCAAAGTGGAGGTCGTGGGTTCAAGTCCCACTCGGGTTAATCTTTTACTGTATGTACATTAAACGTTAATTTTAAAATAAAATACAATTAATGATTATTAAGCTGAACTTCTGTGCGTTCATTAAAAAACAATTTTTATAGTTATCTATTAGTATTGCATACAGCAAATACAAATTAACAGTCAGTCACGTGTTGTCTTGAGCGAAACCTTAGCGAATTGCGGGCTCACATGGCATTCACAAAAAGTTGACTTTGATCCTTCATTGTGTGTATAAAAATTATAATACATCGTAACTAGGAAAGTACCTACAGTTTAAGTTTGAATTGATTGTGACTTGCCTCCTCGATAACTCAGATGGAAGAGCCCCACTCTAGCAAAGTGGAGGTGGAGTGAATCTTTTACTGTATGTACTTTAAAAGTTAATTTTAAAATAAAATATAATCTATATATATATATATATATATATATATATATATATATATATATATATATATATATATATATATATATATATATATATATATATATATATATATATATATATATATATATATATATATATATATATATATATATATATATATATATATATATATATATATATATATATATAAACTACTTATTTTTGCAGCAATAACTTCCTCGCACCACTGTAAATACTTCGGTGAACATCCTTAGTATCCTTGCTGCATTCTGGTTTGTATCAAGCGAACGTTTTGTCGGTTGCGCTGACGCTATCCGTAATGCACTAACTTGATGTAACACAGCACTAACAGTGTGTACCAGTCCATTGTTGTACCTCTAATAAAAGTAATAAACCATATTGCAGCGAAGATGTGCTAGTGCAACCTACCAATTAATGAAACACTCTAAAGCGTTTAAAGATTCACACTAAGTGCTTCCAATAACGATATGCTGTCCGTAAAGCTCTGACTGGCACTAATAAATTACAAAATCACAAAATCAAACGCAAAATCATCATTGAACAAAAGCACCGTTTTCTAGAAAACCATTAGTTGTGCTAGTCTACTCTACAAATCAAGCGCAGACTAACAATGTATCAACTATATGCGCATAACACGTTGTTAGTGCTTTCATTAACCGTACTGCCGTAACAGCATTTCAAATAATCATTTTCATGCCCTCCCACGTCAATAGGAGAACGTTGATAATTTTCTACGTCACAGTACCCTCCAATCCCACCACTTAAGCAATAGCCAATCTGTGACTAACCCGCTACCAGAAGCCGTCCCCACATTCATCGCATTTCTGTTTAACCAGAAAACGCACTACTGAGTGAGCAATCGTCTGCCATTCAGCGAACAACTCAATCTCCGCTTGGATCACTACACAAGTCGGTTTTAACTCTCTCTATTATCGACCTCAGTAAAACTCCTACCCACTCTCTTTAACTTCCTTTTCTTCTTATCCTAAAACAATGGATCTAACGATAGCGATAGTAACGCGGGTGCGATTGACTAAAACGCTACTTCATTGCAAACCTACTCGACGTGTAAATCAAATACAAATACTGGCCATAACGGAAACGAAACGAATCGGGTGCGATTGACTAAAACGCTACTTCATTGCAAACCTACTCGACGTGTAAATCAATTACAAATACTGACCATAACGGAAACGAAACGAATCGAGCGCGACACCATTAACATCACACAACAACCCTAATAGAGGCATGTGAAGAACTGCACTACTAACACACACCCGATATCTTTCCGCTTCCTACCGCCGCACCTTCAATACCTTGAATGCTACTATTATATCCTTCCTGGAGGTAAGATCCTTTCCTCTTCATTACTGGACTACGTACCCAAGATCCCCCAACGCAGTTCCACTCGGAGACCTCAGTGCAAGACACACAATTTGGAGACACGGCATATAACACTAATATCCGAGTACTTACTGAAAAGCTACTCAGCTTACCTCCTTTGAGAATAACAAACATCCACCACATGTTCATTGGATATAGCGGCTGCCACATACCCGACCGTATGATTTGCTCTGAACAACTAATACAGTACTTCGACGACAACTGACACCTAAAAACCACTTCCTGCCCGCATAGTTCTGTGAATTAAGAAAAAACAATGAATATACTGTCAATTCCTGAAAACCAAAGACCAAGTACTCAAAACGGAGTACAATAGACACAATGCAATCATTCGATTAGAAACCATTAGGTTCAGCCCAGGAAATGGGATCAAAGATACAGCCAAGCTTGACCAACGTGAAGACCCTAAATTTTGGCAAAAATTCAAAGTCGTAACTAAACACAAGGCTTAACAAAAATGCCACCTATTCAACCCTCAAGGTAACCTTGCAGTTTCAGACCAGGAGAAAAGTGATCTGTTCGATCTTCACCTGAAATCCATGCTCACGACCACAGAAGATCCATCGTTTGACCATGATATCAAAACTCACCTGGATCAAATCCTTGAGGTGTTCCAAAACCAAACCATAAAAACCCACTTCCTAGTCCTATTTTACCCAACAAACTTTTAGACAAGGGAGAAGTTCCGCTTCAGGACAAAACGGACTTAACTGACGAATACTCAAGAATCTACCACTAAACGCCATTAGACAGTTAGCCCAAATATCTAACAAATGCCTAGACGTATCTTATTTTCCAACGGAATCGAAGTCCGCTTCTACCTAAACCTCGATCCGACCCTTTCTAAACTTCACCCTACAGAGCGTTCTCTCTTCCTGTCTCGAAGGCATCCCAAAGCAAATGGGATCTTACTTAACAGCCAGTTCGCTATAGACCCAACCTTTCATGGCAAAATCCACTCTTGAAACTTTATACGGAATCCTGCAATGCACAAAATTACCATGATTGTTGTCTCGCATTCTCCTAGACATAAAACGAGCCGTCGTCAAAGTCTAATATGCAGGACTAATACACAAACTACGACTATTAGGCTTTCCGACCGCATTCGCCCGACTGCTCTATCTGCCAGGCAGATGTGTGGAGGTATGAGCAGGTTTTTCTGCTTCCCGATATTTCATCCTACCGCTCTCGTACTGCAAGGATCGTCTCTGGCACATATACTGTACACCATTTATATCTAAATTCCCCAATGATCCAACCAGAGCATATCTATAGAATTTGTCGGCGAGACAGCTCTCTGGGCGACCAATAGAAGCAGTGACAGTGCAAATAGACTAATAACACTTCCCCACTTCTGTAACTGGGCAAACGTAGGCACCCTAAAATAGCCAACTACATTAGATAAACCTCCAAGACATCAACTTGGCTTTCCCGCACCCTACACAGGTAACCCAACACTAACAATACTCCAAGTAAAATACTCAACCGCGCATCATTACTGAAAGCATCACGTAGAAACGTCCGAGGTTGTCATCCTAAAACTCTACAATACACGTACAAAACTTACACCCGACCTATACTAGACTGCCTCGCTCCATTGTCTGCAACCCTAAAAACCAATCAGCTCAAATTCCCGACATACTGCGAAACGACAATGGACAAACAGTATGACAGAAACCCTAACCAACTAACCATACAACACACCAACATTAAATCAATCATGTACATATTAATAGCACTACAAGTCAAATATACAGATCGAAAGGTGAACGGTGACAACCGCTACCAAACAAATACTAGAAATTCCATTCTCCAAGCTGTTCTATTACACCCTTTAACCGACCTTCCAGAGGAGTTTCTAAGAGCTCCTCTATATATCCTAGGATAACTCATATTCACAAGGTATTAATGATGACCGCCGCAACCAAAAAAGGACAACACTACCTATCCTATATGGCAACTTATTACACTCTCACCTACTGTATATCAATCAATTAACATATATACACTTCCCTTTTTCCACACAAAATAATCATCAAAATTGTTACCACTTAAAATACATGTAAATAAATACAACACGCACATACACCAAAACCCACTGCTAAAGAGGGGAAGATCCCGAAATCGCCTGAAGATCAGAATTGGCGAACTAGAATAACAAAAGTCTCGAAAAAGTCAATCAACAATTTAAAAAGAATAAGGAGCGAGCAATCAGACAGCATCACCTAGAGCGCTGTTATTTGTGTACTCTGCCGAGTCACATACTGTTCCCACCATTGGGAGAAACACCGCCAACCAGCAACGCGCCGGCCCCGCAAGCAATAGATCTGCCATGGAATCACCCTAACAGCTATGACACAACCAGGAAAGGGAGGAAAAGATAATAAGATAGAAGCGGAGACTCTGGCTACCGCTACCGTAGCATCTACGACGCAGTAGACAACACCTAACGAAGAATTGCAGCTACAAAAAGAAGCCATCGATCGACCGTCCAATCACGCCGAACCGTCAACGCTTTTGAGGTCTTTTCGGACACCACGCACTGCCCGGAAGCCATAGAAGCCGTCGTTACCAGGGAAACGATGCCGCCGGTAGTTCTTCGATGAAAAGGAGAACTCAGTCACCTTCTCTCGCGAATTGGACTGAGGGATTGCTTCCACCTGAGCGAAGGTAATCGCCTAAAAATACAGGATGCAGCCTGCTCAGCTAAAGACCATGACAGGCTGATGCGATATATAGATAATCATGTTACTAAGTACCATATCTATCATGCAACAAGCGAAGGTACGTTCTACGGGAAGTATCTGTAGAGATTGTGCGAGACTTACTCGAACGCAATATTAACAATTCTTGCTTCAGGATAAAGAGACGTGTGCGACAAGTCCCGCGTCTGCTAGTTGATATTCAAACAGAAGACCTCAGGACGATTCGGTAGTTTGAGTACGTGGTTCGCCTACGTACATCCATCGAAGACTCGAAGTAGAAATCCGTCATCGGACAGTGTCACCGGTGTCAGGTTTTCTGTCACGCACTGCATTGCTGTAGAGCGGCGGCACGCCGTATCAAGTGCGCACCACTTCATAAATTCACGAAACCCCGTACTAACCGCGCTAAGTGTGTGAACTGCAGTGGTGATACCACGGCCAACTTCCGAGGATTCCCGAGGTTTCTAGGCTCCCACAGCTGAAGCAAGCCGATGCATCACATCAGCAGCAGCACCCTATCAACACTGAACTGACGTTAGATACGCCAAGGCGATTGTAAGCGGAAGTAGAAAGGTTTTAGGGTTCGACGTCATTCTGGGTTTCATCAGAGGGTTAAATTAGTGAAAGCTCAAACTACGACTGATCTGTGGAGAGTGATTATAACGCACGGATAGAAGGCGTGTGCCCTTTTTGGGTAACTACTCTTCGGAAGGACGACGAGAAGGATACGTATACTAGTATCGATTTCCTACTAATATTTCCTCTCCTACTTGTTCTGTATCGTCTTACGATACGAAATAGTGCACAATAATAGCTCTACTATCGTTGTGCAGAAAATTGTGATAACTAAACCTTCTCCTTTTATTCTAGACATTCGAGCAACAACTAAACCGGCTGAGATACAACGGGGTAGTCCACAACAGCGCTATTATCTTAGCATATAAGTACATATACAGGGTGTCCCATAATTAACTTGAATCATTTTAACCAAAGATTCTTTGGCCAAAAATAAGAAGAAAAGTCCAGAGAACATATACTTTTTAAGGCTTCGTTTTCAAGAGACAGGGTGTTACAAAGTATACAGCAATGATGGTTTTTTATAATATTTCGAAAACCTGTACAGATATCTTAATAAAGTTTTGTGAAGTT
>JARFJB010000198.1:1940000-1977500 GCA_036346205.1 Vesta saturnalis | reverse complement strand
GCACACTATTTTAGCTCTCACCTGATGACACATAACGTGAGCCTTTTGACCTCATCGTCCACTCAGCGGAGCTCTCTATGGAATGTTGAGTGCAGATCATGATGGATAGTTCCTTTAAACTGCAGTCTCCCATTTAAAGGATATTAAAAAAGACGAAACATTTTTTCCTTTCATTGATGAATAAGAGAAGAGTATTGGTGTAGTGTTGTGGTTAGTGGTTAATGGCAAGCATAGTATCCGTAAATTTTTAAAGTGTTTTTCCCAGTCACTTCCTCTATGGAACCATTCTCACCTGGTACTGACAATTTCTTCGCAACTGTACGATACAGTAACTGGGGGCCCAGCAGATTGTGATTGATTGAATGTACATCCTCTAAGATTGAATGAAATTATCTGAAACGTTATTCTACGTAAGAAGGTGTATGGGCATATTTCCAAGTTGTCTGACGACTTTAGCTACCGGTATTTTTCGCTACGAAGAATCGCTTAATCCAGAGTAGTAACATTCCTAAATATCAGCCAATGGCTTCCTTTTAGAGCTTGGAAAGTGTTAAAGTTATCTAAGTATTTGTATTGACATCCTCATTAATGGTGAAACTTTGTAAGAATACTCTTGCCACGATTTATAATCGTATATGCATATTAGCAGATATTTTGAACTTACATTTTTTGTACCCACGTCTAACACAATATCTAGTAGCTGTGTGGAGATAAATCTTTTGTTCAAATATATACCAACACTTTGTAATTGAGACACAAACAAACGCGGTCTGGAAACTTACGTGATCAAGTGGGCCATATTTGTACATTGAATGCGCCATCGGCCTAGTCTCCGCATTTGCGTAAATCAGAAATTAGCGTGTGAACAAATAACACCTAAACGATCTTACATTGATGTTCCAATGAACCTATAGTTTTGAAATGCGCCGCACAAGAACAGTTCTTTTTAAGTTTTTAATGTTCGCGGGCCATGTCACGAATAAGCTCCGCCATAATTGAGGGATTGATCTGTACCGAAATGGTATTTAGAGTTATTATGTTGTGCAACAATATGCTGATAAAGATTTGAACTAAGCTGCAGAAAAACTGTACCATTTTGAATGTTTATCGATGAGAGACAGGTCAATACCACCTAACATAAGGATTCGCTTATACACTCATCTTACATAAGAGTGTGATGCAGAGTGCAGTTAGAGTTTTCAGGTACGCTACAAAAAAATAGTGTCTGTTTGAATATTTCAAAGTGGGTTGTCACTTACCTTATGGATACCGCTACTACAGCAAAACAATTTGAACGGTGCGTGGATAGATTGTACTAGTATTGTGCTTTATTTTCCTACCAACTTTTAATATTTGCTGCTTTTTGTACTAAAAGGTGACTAACTTGACTCTTGACCATCACTATCTGCCACATTGTACCGCTGAAGACATACAACACAAAACTGGTCCGTAACTGGGAAATTACGTTACCAATCCAACCTGATGCTCGCCCTTATTCTGGTAAAATTACGTACTGTTTGTCTATTCACAGGTTTTGTACACTTTGTACTTTACTGTCCGGTTATAATTATATTAATGGAACAAAAACTGAGCCCCATGTATGGTTACATGGACAGGTTGTGCTCAATGTTGTGCCGTTTCGATTAAACCAGTTAGTCAAAAGTTTAACCTTTTGTAAATCCGTACGCTCGATGAAGCGCAATGGGATGTAAAGTTCGCTACCTTCTCTCACAAAATTATGTTACTACGTACAAGTTAGGCCGCGTTTTACCTTCCAACCAACATATATACATGTAAGTAGAGAGCGTTACACAATCGATATTATTTAATATCATTAAATCGACTGGTTACCCCATTTCACAACACTTGACACTCATCGAGGTATATCATGTCTTTGTGCGTGTGCTTGTGCATGTGCGTGAGCGTGTGCGTGCGCGTGAGCGTGCGCGTGTGCGTATGCGTGTCCGTGTGCGTGTACGTGTGCGAGTGCATGTGCGTGTGTGTGTGCGTGGTGTGCGTGTCGTGGTGTGCGTGGTGCGTGTCGTGTCGTGTGGTGTGGTGTGTGTGGTGGTGTGCGTGGTGGTGGTGTGTGGTGTGTGCGTGTGTGTGCGTGTGTGTGTGTGTGCGTGTGCGTGTGCGTGTCGTGTGCGTGGTGCGTGGGTGTGCGTGTGTGCGTGTGCGTGTGCGTGTGCGTGTGCGTGTGCGTGCGTGTTTCAGAAAAACGGTTACCTTGTCCAGATTTAAAGGGGCGAAAAGCAACTATTCCACCACTGAAGCACCTAAAACAAGTTATTATCAAAATTATTTCATTCTTTTTATTTTCCACGTTGAAGTTTCTGCTATTTTCTATTTTTGTACGCGTTTTTGTGAAGCGTCAATGAAATTACTCTCTACTTAACTGTTTCCGATCCTATTCTGTTCTGTGATGCTGTTTTAACTATGAAGGGTTTACTAAGCTTTTTCAAACGAAAGGATCAACGGGATGTTGAATGTGTATATGGATGTCTTCCACCAAACGAGCTTCAGTTGATGATCGGCGCTGCTAGGAATAATCTGGCTAGAAAAGAAAAAGTTTGAAATACCACCGTAAAAACTCGATGAGTCCTGCAATTGGCCTGGAGACGAACTGATCTATGGGGATGCTATAAAGCTTGAAGAAAACCGAAAGAAACAGAAACTATATATATACAAATGCAACTGTTCTGTACGGCACCAATGAGATGCATACAACATAGCGGTTCCAACTAGTACCTGATACTTTGTGAAACTTATCATGAAGGTATTTTTGGGGATCTATACATTTGCACGACACAACCGCAGTCACCATAGCTGGTGTGCTCCTGATATCAATAGAAAAGTTTGATCTGGACATGTTAAATTGCCTTGATTTATAATACGATGGATGTAGTACAATGGCGGAAAAAATTGCGGTCGCTCGGAAGCGAGCTATTGACAGTTCCCTAAAACGGTGTATTACGATTACGCATTGCATGTCCTCAATCTTGTGGTTAATGATTTAAATATTGTTTAAGCACATAGGAATCGTGTGCTACAATAAAATAAATTATTGCTTTTGTCCGAAACTCTGTGAAACGAAGAAAATACGTTGCTAAAACCCTACTATTTTGTGAAACGAGGTGAATGATGAATTATAAAGGCATACGCCTTTTTGTTGAAAATTTTGTTACTATTGTCATTGCCTTAGCAAATTTTGCTGAAGATGATGCTAACCGTCTTCTTGTGGGAGAATATACATCATCACATAAGACGTCAAGCTTCATTATTAATCTAAGAGCAATCAGAAAAGTTTTCGAGTCATCTGAAACCAGTTGCTAATGCGCTCCAAAGATTTCTATTTAACCACAAGGCGTGCTACCTATTTCGAAATTTTATTCGAATCCTTCCTCGAATTCTCCTTTTCATCCTGACCTGCTGATGCTCAAATTCGCTTTCGCCTGCACGTAAGCTTTTTTACACAAACACACGTAGAGAACGTAACGTCGAGAGCTTAATTTCTGGAGTCGTTATCTACTTACACCATCGAACGTAGAGGTTGTTTGTCTAAATTTTTTCGGCCCAATAGTGGCCACCAGAAAACGAAACGGAGCGGATTGTTCAATTCCACTAACGGATGCCACCTACAAATTTACACACAAAACATACTTACATGGTGTCCCTGGCTCCTTTCTAGGTGCAGAGTGCTGGTCGGAAGGAGAGACGGGTGTATGCAATTATTTCCTGTCATACAGTTCCACACTGTAGAAATTACGTAAATAAGTCTTGAATGCGAGTCCTTTCTGTGTCGCACTATGCGATAAAGGACAGATCAAATGAATATTCCTGTGTTAAGCACTATTTAATAGCAGATTACGTAAAACGTTTAGTTTAGCCAATCTTGCATAAAAATATAAATATTCCGATAAATTAATCGTTCCCGAAGGAATAAACAACTTATGTACCCGTCCCGAGATAATAAATTTGTAAAAAGTGTTACCGGGCGAATTTATATAATAAATTCGCCCGGTAACACTTTTTTCTTCCACTACCACCACCACATAATAGCTACTACCAAGGCAGTTCCAAACCACGCCTATTCTCTGTAAAAATAAATCCTTTCCGTATAAAGCTTTCAATACGAGAACTCCATCACATCATTGACATGGCCGCTCTCTTATCTCACTCACGGATAGAAAGTAAGGCAAAAGAAAACTAATTAGCACATCATCCAGTTAATGCACGTTAGAAATATTATCCAAATATGTTAAAATTCTCTTAAATTGGTTGGTATAAAACTGTTAAAACGCAAGTAAACATTCAAATCTAAAAATATCGATTTACTTGAACACTAACCTATTCTATTCCATGTAAAAACCGTTTACCGCTATACCTTTAACTCTTTGAGTATATTTTAACGAACAATAAAACGTTATCATGTATTTCTTAACAGCAAAAATTTGAGCTACTATTCAGAGACGTATTCTGAAATATTTTCTGATTTTCCT
This sequence comes from Vesta saturnalis, assembly GCA_036346205.1. Lineage (NCBI taxonomy): Eukaryota > Metazoa > Arthropoda > Insecta > Coleoptera > Lampyridae > Vesta > Vesta saturnalis. The sequence continues at coordinate 1,972,998 of JARFJB010000198.1, read as the reverse complement.
ATGTTTACTTTAACGTATGTTGAGTTAGCTTATGCTTGTATCAATGCAATGCGTTTCCCTCTACCGTTAATATTATTGCCCTCAGCCACCGTAAAGAGAGCAGAGGCAAGTGCCCGAGTGGGTTACAAAGCCGCCCGGAGTTCCCGTTCCAAGGAGCGTTCTTTTATTACTTTGTTTTAATATAGTAGTTCGATTTCGGGCTACGGCTGTGGTAAATATTAATAAAAGCAAGCGTAGGTCATTACGGGTTTACAATACATACACTTTTTAGGGAACTGTTCTTATGATTAGATGCATCTTGATAGTTGTAGTCTACTCATACACAGAAAAATAATTAAAACTGGTTCATTTCTTTAAATACACAATATACAAAGTTTGAACTCACAATTTTAACATGTTCATCAATATCCATAGCAATGGTATCGTTGCCAATGTTTACTTAATATACTACAATATGCCCCCTCATAAATTGAGTCCAACCGATGGTTTAATAATTCGTTTAGGCCTAATCTCTTGTGGCTTCTCTTCGTTTCTTTTCCTAGTTTCGCGTGTTTCTATTACCAATTCTGACGGTTTCTGAATTACCTTCTCCTCCAGATCATTCTCGTCCTTTTTACTTTCTTGAACCGTTGTCCTTACGTCTATAATTTGGTTCACATGCCTCTTCAAAATTAATCCTTCTCCTACCACTTTATATATATATATATATATATATATATATATACAGGGTGAACCGAATTTAATTTGCGTATACAGAGATATCGAAAACCGTAATAGATAGAGTATCGGTTAAATGAGAAATAAGTTTCGTAATTTGTTGGGTAGTACATTAGTATAAAGAAGTTTGGTTTTTTCCGACTAGTTCCGGAGATATTCGATAAAATCCGAAAATGCTCATTTTCGTTTTGTAAGACTAGCGTTGTTATTATAACAGATATCAAAAAAATTTATCTAAACTTTTTTTTTTAAATAAAATTTACTACAACTTGCCATACCAAAAATTTCAATACGACGTTTTGTCTTTTCAGGACCACCCTCAACAAAATAATGATAATCACAAAATTTAACAGTTTATTTTTACATCTAATGATAATGAACAAATGTGATAATTTAAGACTGACCTAACAGTAGCAAATAAAATTAGAGTATTTTTAAAAACCAGCTATGAAAGTTGCTCAAAATGAAATCCATTCTGTTGAATACATAGTTCAATCCTCCTTGACATGTTTGATGTCGCTGCATCCACCATTTCGGGTGTAATTTTTTTGAAATGCATCTCGTATTCGTTGACGAAGTTCTGAACTGTTAAATTTTGTGATTATCATTATTTTTTTATAAATACTGATTTAAAGACTATTACAAAAGGCTTATAGATGATGATCATAGATGAAATGTGTATGGTTAGGAATGCCATAGCAGTGTATTAAGATTATACAAAACCTACAAAGAAATGTAGTAAAAAATTTAATTCACTTCAGTAAGAAACCATGAAGATGATGATTTTCACAGACGAAACGTAGTAGAATAGTCAAGAATTTTATATCATTGTATTAAGCTATAAGAACCTTACAAAAAATTGTAGTAAAAAATCCAGGTCCGTATTTAAAAAAATATTGTTGAGGGTGGTCCTGAAAAGACAAAACGTCGTATTGAAATTTTTGGTATGGCAAGTTGTAGTAAATTTTATTTAAAAAAAAAAGTTTAGATTAATTTTTTTGATATCTGTTATAATAACAACGCTAGTCTTACAAAACGAAAATGAGCATTTTGGGATTTTGTCGAATATCTCCGGAACTAGTCGGAAAAAAACAAACTTCTTTATACTCATGTACTACCCAACAAATTACGAAACTTATTTCTCATTTAACCGATACTCTATCTATTACGGTTTTCGATATCTCTGTATACGCAAATTAAATTCGGTTCACCCTGTATATATATATATATATATATATATATATATATATATATATATATATATATATATATATATCCCACAATTTAATCTATTTCACACTCAACCCACTTCCTTTGATTTGGGTTACGGTAGTCTCTACAAAACACTACTTCGCCCACACTAAATTTCACTTCTTTACCAAGCTTCCCTGTTAACTTTAATCCTATATTATTTTTCCTATCTATTATGTCTAGTCTTGTTCTAACTTTATACATGAATATTAAACTGGATGGTCTGATACCTGTGGGGATGTGTACTGTACTTCTATAGCTAAATAAATACCTGTTTACTATTGTTTCAAAAGACAGATCGGCATTGGTCTCATCCAAAAGTGCATTACTTATACTACTTGTAAAATTTTTTACAGAATTCTCGGCTAACCCGTTTGTTGTTGGGTGGAAAGGCGGTGTTGTTTGAAAATGCATGTGGAGCCAACTTACAAAAGCCTATGGTAACCCGAACCTTGCGAAGCATTCCCTAAATTTCTCAGTCGTAGTATTAGAGTCAGTACTCCTTAGTATAACAGCCTCTATCCAGTCAGAATAACCGTCTATTATTAACAAGTTCATTCGACACTTGAATGGTCCTAAGAAATCAGCATGTATGCATTCATAACAATAACTACTTTTAATACATGGAATTATTTTTGCTTTATTTGGTTGTGCCCTAACACTTGAACAAATCTTACATCCATTTACTCTACTCTATCCTTATCTAACAAAGGCCACCAAAAATATGCTCTTGCCAATGACTTAATTTTCAATATTCCCTCATGCATACTATGTAATACATTGAGTAACTGTTCCCGCAAACTGCTTGGTATTACTACTCGGTATCCCCACCTTACTACTTCATTATCTACGGACAATTCCCCTTCACGCAATAAATATGGCTTTATACTATCATCGTCAATTTGTTTAGGAAACCGGTACCTAATAAAGTTAATGACTTTCCCTAGAATTTGGTCACGCCTTGTTTCCGACCTTATTTTGTTAATATCTATTGGGGCTAAATTTAAATAATCTAATGTTGCTTCAACAGGTTTAAACTCATCTAAGTTCAATGGTAACCTAGATAGCATATCTGCTTTTACGCTTGTTGCAGCTTTAATATATTTAAATCCATAATCAAAACCTGACAAACTTTGCAAACGACCAGTAGCCATCTGAGGTAGGCACCTATGCTCCCCAAATAACGCTTTTAACGGTTTGTGATCGGATTGTATTGTGAATGTACGCCCTTCTAAATATTGGTGTAATTTTTTCACTCCCCAGTACATACTCTAAGCCTCCTTATACATCATTGAATAGTTCCTTTGTGATTTTGTCAGTAGTCGCGATACAAAACTAATAGAACTTTCTGTACCATCTTCCATTCGATGCAATAACATCGCCCCTATTCCATAATTACGACTATCACAAGTTAATAACAATGGTTTATGCGCATCATAATGAACCAAAATTTTATCAGATATCATCCCTTCTTTTAATAATTAACCGACCAGGCAAATTTAAGATCTTTACGTAATAGTCTGTACAGCTACAGTAGCTCCAGCTTTTGAGAAAAATTGTTAACAAATTTGGAATAATAATTAAACATTCCTATATTCCTATATTACTAATTCTAGATGAGAATTTTTCAAGAAAATATTTCTTCATTTGGTGAAGCAATATAGTCGCTATTAATGCGCATGTAAAAAAAAGTTACTTACACACACACACACACATGGTAAGTTAGCTCGGTTTTCTTCAATCTCGTTATAATTAGAACCTTTCCTTTAGGCTTAAACTATGATATCTAAATTAAAAGAAGTATATTTGACCTGTTCGTGGTAAATTATCGCATATAGTTAGTTTTCGATCTATAGATGTAAAACAACGTTATATGAATAAATTGATATTATATCCCTTACCTTCGTTTTAGCTTCTTCGTTTTCTTCTGTTATTTGCTGCTCTTAAGATCATACGTTAAATACCTGTTCACCACGTTTTTGGTTTTGCTACGATATGTTCTTAAATTGGAACGGCTCGTACATAACTGGTATATGTGCTTCAACTACTGGTCTTATTGTCGGAGATGTTACATTGTCATTAGAGATTACAATGATGGAATTTAAAGGGCATTAACCACTGCAATACTCGTCCATCAAATGGTTAGATTATTCCATTACGTACTAATAGACATTATATGGCTGAATCCACTTTTGAACCTATTATCTGTTACACGCTGCCTTCCGCAGGGATAACTACAGTATCTACACACAAAGGTGCCTTTAAATTAATCATATTACAACAAAATTTTTAATACATTGTTTACCTTTATTGTAAGTTCGGTGTCATCTTGATAGCCGAATTAATTTTCGTAAAGATTTCATTATTATAACACTGTTATAGGTTGATCCAACCATTAACTAATATTTTGTGCACTTAATCTAACCCAATTCAGAGTGATTGTTACTGAACTTCTACATAAAATACCCAGCGTTAACTTTAGCTTCCATTAGGATATGAACTGAACAAGCTTCTTCGATTGTTTATATATTTGAATTTGTCATTCTTAAGCGGGGTTCGTGTTTGGATATTGTGAAACGAAAGGTAAGTTAGAGTGTTACCTTTCTAACGTAAACTATTGCGGTTATATATGTATATATAAATTTTCCTTTGCAGGGTTACGTTTTATGAAAGATCTTACGTTAATTACGATACTTTAGTGTTTCATATCATGATAGTAAGATAAGGCTACACTTATATTTGAGTTTGTGGGGGCAAATTGCATATTTGTTATTATTATATATATTCAAAATTTACAAAGATTATTCATTGTTGGTAAATTCATGAATAAATTTACGCTTATTGAGGTAATTGTCGTTTATCTGTTCTCCCTGTTTCTTCACTGGGTCAAGCTTTACAGGGACTCTCTTCCAAGAACTAATAATTTATCTTTGCTGTCCTTAAAGCTTGTGGCGCCTATTTCTTGTCTGTTCTCCTTATCTTTATTCCTACAATTTCGTGCTCGCTTTATAACTAACCTAATCATCCATTTATTCTTTATCAACACTTCAAAACACCCACACTACCCGACTGCTCTGTCTCAGGACCGTTTGGCTGAGTTACTAGTCGAGCTAACTAATTCCTCCCCATTTTATGTGACGTGGTTGGTTAGACCCGTTGCAACTGGTCGTGGCTTATTAAAAATGGGAATAACGTTTGTATTAAGTTCCAAAGTGACTTTTTCATTGTTTCTAACTCAGACTTAAATACGTTTGAAAATTTACTGAGTAATTCTTTCAAAGTTGTGTTGTGTGATATTTCACCAATTTCTAAACTTGACACATTTAAAACAACCATCTGTAATAAACTACTAACGTACAAACCTTTGTTCCATTATTTAATTGAATACTAACTTGAATTCGGCACATGGGGTGGATACTAGTGCCATGAAATGCTTTTAATTTAATTTCTGTCGGTTGTAATGCAACAACCGAAAACTCTTTCTGATATAATACAAAAGGTATACATGACAGACTAACACCTGTATCAACCTCCATTAACATGTTTTACCATTAATTAAAACATTCGTACCTATTGGTTCTATGTAATTACTTTCTTCTGTTCTTGTAAGGTTGAACAAGGCGTTTTCCATTACAATGTTTGCATTTGAAATACCTAAATTGTGATTACCCCAGTTGCACCTAAAACATAACAAATCTTCTGTTGCATTTTTGTTTTTTGCCTGCACTGCAACTGCTTGTTCTTGTGGTTCAGATCTACCATGTGGTTTCTTCTTGAAATGCTGCACTTTATTTAAAATTGCTTGCTTATTCTCTTTTAATGCTACCTCATTTGTCAAATCTAGGCCTAACATGTCTCCTAACGACTTTTTAGGAGTTTCTTCACAAAGCCTGACTAATATTGGTCCTAATTTCCTGCCTGTTACAAACTTGTCAAGTTCATCGAAAGGTTAATCAAATTTACATTCAGCTGCTAACTGTTTCACCTTAACGTACCATTCATTTGTACTCTCTTCCCCTTGTCTTAGGGAATCAAAAACAATACGCTAACCTGTTCATCTACTGCAGTCAGAAGAATTGGGACTTTACGAAGTTCCTCTATTAAATTTGCGATAGATTGTTGCTCCAATCGCTCACTAAAAAATTCCCACTTTGGTCCTAACTTAAATTGGTTAAAAACAGAACCCATCGAAGCGCCAACTGCTTTAATATTACTGCTTGTAATGTCTCACTATACAAACGTGTTTCCTCTTTTTTGTAAATTTTTCGGAACTGTTCCCGAAAATGGAAGTGAACTTTTTATCTTCGTCGCCAATTTATAGTGTACTGATACACAGAAAAATAACTAAACCGATTTAATTCTGTAAATACACAATATAAAGAGCTGAACTCAAAATTTTATCATGTTCATCAATATCCCTAACAATACATCTCTCTGGCATTGTTGCCAATGTTTACTTAATATACTACAATAGTTATACGTAGTTTAACATTCTACTCCACCCGCTGTGTAAACATAGTAGTTATTTGTAGAAATAACAATAAATACATGTTTCTGCAGATACGGGTAAGAAGTGAAATAGCACACTGTGGAATAAGAAAAAGTAACGCCCTCATCCGAATTTCCTAAAAAAAGACAAGTAGTGCAAGGCAATCATCGTGCAGTGTGTCGCCAATACACATTTGGAATAGGTCAAGGACAAGAAAATTTCGTACCAAATGTGGAGTACCCTCTTAAAAGTTTGCTATCCAGCTTTATCTGCGGAAAAATTTGTTAACAATGAGGCTCGGAAAAGGTGAGTCGCTAGAAATTCACTTTCTTAAGTTTGAGGAAACGAGCAGGGAACTCAAGTCAGTTGGGATCACACTAGAAGAAGTAGACGTAGTATGCCAACTACTTCTCACATTAGCGAAGGAATGCGATGGAATGGTTACGGCTCTTGAAGCCCTGGAACCACAGAAGCTAACGATCGACTTCGTCAAGGGCAAGTTGTTGGACCAGGAAACTAAAAGTAGGGGTGCTACCGAAACCGACAGCGATCAGCATCTAGCAACATTCTTCGGTGGACCGGGAAGAAGTAAATTTCAAAGGAAATTCAACAATGAACACTATACCAATTCAAAGAAGACAGGACCGCAACAAATTAAGTGTCATAATTGTAGAAAAGTTGGCCATCTCAGTAAAGACTGCTGGTTTAAGAAGAAACATGCACAAGTTGAAATTGAAAAATAGAACAGCTTCGAATTCACAGCGGAGACCAACGAGTGTGAGATTGGATATAAAGAAGGTATAAAATGGGTAGCAGATTCAGGCACAACGGATCACATGGTGAACAATGATATTTATTTTAGTAATGTAAGTTTGCTCGATAAACCTAAAAAGTGTTGATGTAGCAAAAGAAAATGAGTCTTTAGATGCATCAAAATTATGTAACATGAATGTTAAGCTTAAGGTAGGCAATAATACGTGATGTAGTGGTGACACGACCTGCTTAGCACTCGGGAGGTAACGGGTTCGATTCCCGTTACCGTTACCTTGTATGAGGTTTTTTCAGGGGGTTTTCCTCATACACATGTAGCGGCATGGTCACTGCGTATATGCATACCTTGTGCGGCTGCTTAAGCGAATGCTGGGGTAGTATTTCCCCCTCAGAACCCTTACTTCGTTCCTTCCGATCCTATCCTGACCACACCCATCCTTAATCCCACCATGCATATATACGTAATGTATGTATCTATGCTGAGAATCCATGATTGTGGCTGAAAGAGCTCGGAAAGCTCGAGCAGCCCGCTTTGGGGAGGGAATGAAATATGTGGCCTTTTCCTTTTTTTGTAAAAAAAAACCTAAGGCATAATTTGCTACCAGGTCAAAAACTAGAAAAATCAGGCCTAAAAGTTTCCTTTGGAAATCCCTGTGTACTAATTTCGAAAAATGGTAAATTATTAGCTAAAGGAAAAAGAAATATCAACCTCTATTTCATTGTTTTTGACAATGAAACAAATTTGTATGAAGCGAAAAGTCAAAAACAATGGCATGAGCGATTAAGCCATGTAGGTCGGCAGAACCTATTAAAGTTGCCAAAATTATTAGAGAGGCTCAGTATTATTGATAAGAAAAGTGAAAATGTGGAAGTTTGTTCTGTGTGTGCACAGGCCAAAATCACTCGATTACCTTTTCAAAAACTTAAACTAAAGGGAACGAAGAGACCTTTAGAACTAGTTCACACTGACATATGTTGGCCAGTTACTCCTGCAACGTATGATAAAAAAAGGTATATTCTTACCTTTCTTGATGATTATACTCATGTTTCAATGGTCTATCTATTCGAATTTAAAAGTGAAACTTTTCAATGTTTTAAGACTTTTGAAGCTCTTGTTTCAAATCGTTTTGGTTACAGAATCGATTCGCTTCGTTGTGATAATGGCAGATAATATTATTCAAACGAATTCACTAGCTTTTGCAAGACCAAAAGAATCGAAATAGGTTACATTATAGTATTCAATCCAGAAATAGATGGAGCAGCCGATAGATTGAATCGAACGATAATTGAAAAAGGAAGAGCAATGTTGCTACAATCGAAGTTACCAAAAACGTTATGGAGAGAAGCTGCACTTTGTGCAACGTCCCTAATAAATAGAAGTCCTACAGTTTCATTGGAAGAAAAGTAAACTCCAGCAGAGGTGTTCTATGGTAAGAAACTTAACCTAGGGAATTTAAGAATATTTGGAAGTCTTGTACATAATCACATACCCAAGGAAAAACAAAAGGAAAAGTTTGATCTCAAAGTAAAAATCAATATTATGATTAATTATTCAAATAATGGATATAGACTATGGGATCCTTTTAAAGAAACCGTAGCTCTGGCTAGAAACGTAATTTTTGACGAAAGTAAAAATATTAGCAATATAAGTATAAATACCACTGTAATTAACGTGAGTGAAAACGTAATTGATGTGGATAAAGCTGAGAATAAAATAGATAATGTAACAGACAACGAACTAGGTTAGCCTGTAGTCAATAATGAAGAGAACGACCAGAGAATTCAGATAACCAAAGCGCGAGACGAAGTACTCGAGTTAGGAAACAACCGACACATTTAAACGACTATATGTTGGAAGATGATCTGGAATATCTTGTGTAAAACGCATCATCATATGTAGATGAAACACCTGAAACCCTGAAAAATGCGGAAACGAGACCTGATTTTAAAACGAAGAAGTCAACTCACTGAAGAAAAACAATATTGGGACATTTGTTGAAAAACCTATTGATGTAGTACCAATAACAAGTAGATGGGTATTTCTCATTAAAAGAGGATAATTGGCAGAAATCACACAATACAAAGCACGACTGGTGGCAAAAGGTTTTATGCAGAAGAAAGGATTTGACTTCAATGAAACATATGCACCTGTTACAAGAGTAACAACCGTGAGAACCATTCTAGCGGTTGCTAATTTTCACAACTTACAAATACAACAGATTATGTCAAATCAGCATATACGTTTACATGGCGATACCATAAGGTTTTGACGATGAATGAACTGAACAAAGCTTTGTATGGATTAAGACAAGCACCTTATTGTTAGAATCAAAGATTTAATCAATTTTCAAAACAAGAAAAATTATTAAAATAAAACTACGATCCATGTTTGTACGTAAGAGACTAATAAAAGTATCATAACATACTTGCTTCTGTATGTTGAGGACATTCTTCTAATAAGTTGCGATACAAACGAAATCCAAAGTTTAAAATTAAAATTAAATTAACAATTTGAGATGCAAGCTCTCGGTAAGTTAAAGATTTCTCTTGGAATAAGTGTTCCGAAGACGGAATTTATTATAGTCAAAGGAATTATATACTTGATTTATTAAAAGGTTTTAACATGGGTGACTGCAAAGAATAAAAACGCCTATCGAACCTGGGTCGGTAAACTTACCTGAAGCAACAAACCACCAAAAGGGTAAAACCAGACCAATTCGTGAACTGATAGGATGGCTCATGTATGTTATGTTGGCAACCAGACCTGACTTAAGTACTGCGGTGGACATTTGTAGCAGACATCAAAGTATCCCTACGGAAAATCTATGGATAAGCCTTATGCGAATTTTCAGATATGTGAAAGGCACCGTAAACTTTGAACTGTTTAACCCCAAAAGCGATGAGAATGAATTACTGGGATTTGCACGTGCTGATAGAAAAGCTACAACTGTATACTCAGTCAAAGCACTAGTAGGTAGAAGGAAGGAAGTTGCTTATTCAACATATTGACTGATGTTGGAATTACAAAAGCTAGTAGTTTTACTATTTTTGAAAACAATCAGTCATGTATGTAATTAACTACGAAATGGGAGCACAAAAGACTTAAACTAAAAGGTGTAAAATTTGATTTAGGGTTACTAAAAGGTGGAAATAAATTTTGTACGTGCGTGTGTCGTGCGTGTGCGTGCTGTGCGTGCGTATGTGGTGTGTGTCGTGTGTGTGTGTGCGTGTGTGCGTGTGCGTGTGTGTGGTGTGTGTGCGTGTGATGTGCGTGGTGGTGGTGTGGTGTGGTGTCGTGTGCGTGTGCGTGTGCGTGTCGTGTGCGTGTGTCGTGGCGTGTCGTGGTGTCGTGTCGTGTGCGTGTGCGTGTGCGTGTGCGTGCGTGTGTGCGTGTGCGTGTGCGTGTGCGTGTCGTGTCGTGTCGTGTGCGTGTGCTGTGCGTGTCGTGTGCGTGTGCGTTTGCGTGTGCGTGTGCGTGTGCGTGTGCGTGTGCGTGTGCGTGTGCGTGTGCGTGTGCGTGTGCGTGTGCGTGTGTGTGTATGTGTTTGTGTAAATAGTTTGCACATATGAAATATTTGATTGAGAAGGAATGTTAGAAACACAATCAATTCCTTTAAACTTTGTATTTCCAACTATCATGGTGTAGTTTGGTTTCTGATGTTATTAAAAAATAAAATAGAATATCTGTAATTGTCAAAACGTTAATGCGAGAGAATACATCTTTAATATGTTTGTATGCTCTTCTGTATTATTAAAAGTTAATATCTTCGACCATCGATGTACGAAATTATTTCAGCAACTTGTGTTGTAAGCTAAGATCGAGGAGGTATCCTGTTCTCCAGAGTTGGAAGGTACAACATTTTGGCTTAACGCCAGACTTACTAAAAAAACAGCTACCGTACTCTTTTTTGCAAGACGCATCAGATCTAAAATTATACAAACTGAAAAGGGGATATATATTGACTTTACAGAGGGGATCCAGTAATTTATGATAGCTAGAATACTACTGAACTGGCAAAAACGTTTATTTTCATGTTTCATTTAGAAAACAGGCACAATATGTAACTAGATGCTCCATCCATGGAGAAATTCAAAATCTTTCGTAAGTACGTTTTCCTAAAATTAGGTAACCACACTGAAATACTTTAACCCTACACCTAATTAGCCTTTTGTAGCTTCAATTAAAAATTCTATTACAGCTTCTCTATCTTGATCCTTTTCAAACCTCTAAACACCATCTTAGTTCCTGGTATAAACTGTTTAGGATTAAGAAGATACTCATTTAGAGTATCTTTTGTCCAAATCACTTCCTTTTGTATATTAGCTTGAGTGTATTGGTAACCAGGAGCTTGTCCAGATTTTCGACCAACGACGCCATACAGATTTGGACCCAATTTATGCTTACCATTCTTCTCTAATGAATGACACTGAGAGCATGCTCTGGTAAATATCTTTTTTCCTTGATCAACCATGTGGGATAAATAACACAATATAAAATTTTAGTGTGAATAACAACTGTTAATAAGTCAAAATTTGACAGTTTAAATAAGCTTGAGAAATGGGAGCGGGCCATGAATGAGAACTCGTGGTTGAATAGCCACAATAATAGAAAAGAAAAGGAAGATCCATGATGTCATTTATTACTGGACCAATCAGACGGCCCTTTTACATGTAAGCATTTAAAAAATAGACATAACCTTAAATTACATTATTATAATACAACTTGGTTATCACAAAACTTAAAAACAAACCTTAATATAAGTGTTTTAAATAAATAAAATACGCAACTAAGAGACTATTACTAAATACAGAGAGATTAAAATATTTGGACGGCAGAGTTCCTTCCTGTTCTTGAATAAATTATTTATCGATAATGAAAAATTGAGAAATAAGATTCAAAAATCCAAAAATTGCAATTAAAATATAAATCACAAACTTAATGGGTGTCAATTCTTCCTTCTTTACTAATGAAGCAATCTTCATCAAGCTTGGTAACAAGAAAATGTACACCAAACCGCTCAATGCACCAGTATACCTGTAACATCAAAAAATTACCTTAAATTTCAAGTCTGGCATCACAACTTACCGTACGAGAGTTCCAATTTTTGGTAAGAAACACGCAAACAGAATACAAACGGTTACCATAACAATATTAACTGCAATAACTTTCCAGTACGAGAATTCATTGAGGGTGTTAGTGTATGCACTGATATTTTTTAAAACATCATTTCTCAGCATAAATGAGACTAATGGAAATACAGTGAAAAGTTGAAAGAGCAATAGCAAACGTGCTAGTATGGTCATGTGATCATGTTTCTCAAAATTGTTTAAGATATTCTGGAAAGAAAAGGGATTAGAGCTTTTCGATTTCTTTATAATTCGACTTACGTCTTCTATACAGTTTTTTGCCAGTGGAAAGCAAATGTAAAAGAGAACTCCAATAAACGTATACGTGAAGGTGACTAATAGGAAGGCAATGCTCAAATCTCTTGTCTGAAAAATAACCATTAAGGCTTAAGCATGGTAAAACTCGGAACTTACATTATTCTTTGGATTCCTGTTACTTCTCATAATAGAGATGATGATATTGTGAATAAAGTAGCTTAAGGACAGCATTCCGCTCAGTGCGCAAAATGTAGACTTAATGTTGAATTCTATAACCCAGCTATCCATATTAATGCCCCATGTAATCGATTTTACAGCGACAAAGGTTAATAAATACAGTACGCTCAAAGTACCTAAAAGAATTTTTAATTAACTATGAATTACAATTGCATGGTAACGGATAATGCACTTTATTACAAAATCAAAACAAATTAATTAAAATTATTTAACTAGTGTCGCTTCACCATGATATTTAAAATTCGAAATTGCTTTTAATAATTTATGTGTAACCAAAATCCATACGTTTATTATTTTAAATGAGTTCATTGTATCGCATACCTGGACGTGCATAATTCGCATTTTAATAATCACATATGATTTTTTTTTTAATAATTGTGGACCTGAGCATGCTAGCTGGCCTATTGTGCTAAAGCACTCAGGGACATGGATTGTGGGATATTGAATTGCCTATGAACGACTACATATCATAAGTGAGAGGAAAACAGGAACTACAAAGGTCATTCCAGAGTTTAGAAGCCGTGTAAAAGAATGAGGATTGCGTCCATTTGGTACGACAAGTGGGAATTTGTGCTGAATGTTGATGGTGTGAACCAGCGAACCGATTATTCCTAACGAATGTGACCCTATGGCGCAATAGCTAATGTAATACCGATAATACCATGAAAGAACTGACACGATTCTTCTATGCTCAAGAAAGTGTATGTCAGAAGTTAAAGACGGGTCAGTTATAAGCCTAATCGCCCTTTTATGAATAGGATCAACGATATCGATAGCACCAACTCAGAGGTTGGTGGTATTCTCGATGAAGTCTAATGTGGATCTGATACAGCAGAAAGAGTTGTTGGGAGGTAAAGTACTGCTTAGATCTATATCAACATACTAATAGAGTCATGCTCACAACAGGAAATGATGATCTTTTTTGGCGAACACAAGGCAACATTTAGTTTTGTTATCATTAAACGTAACTAGATTATTACTGGCCCCATTCGAAGATGCGTTGAATGTCTTTGCCATTTCAGCTTTAATGTCTTGATTTGAGGTAGAAGATGGATTACCGTTACGAGCAAACTTACGTGAATACAAAGGAGAGCAATGTATCGGGTTAGCCGTTGAAGTGACATAAGATCATATCAGTATGTATAGTAGAAAAAGTGTAGGCGCTATAACTGATCTCTGTAGCACGCCCACATTAATGCTAAATTCTTTTGAATAAAAGCCATCAACTACGATACGTATTCGTCTTTTATAAAAGAAACTAAAAACCCAGTTGGTGAGCGTATCATTTAACCCAAACCAGGTGAGATTGGCAAGTAAACACTTATGACAAACTTGCAAATGCGATATATCTTAAGCGACTACAATTGTTTTACCGGATTGTTCTAGTGTATTGTTCCAAAGTTGTGTCACATATGAGAGATCACTGTTGAACGACTCTGCCTAAACCCATATTAGTGAGCACTAAGGAGTTTGTTATATTCAAGGCAAGAGAGCAGTTGCTGCTTGGTGAATTTTTCCATGATATTAGACAGAACGAAGGTGATGTCAATTGGTCAGCAGTTCGAGGGATAGGTCTTATCGCCTCTTTTGGCAATAAGTTGAACATTTGCTAACTTCCACGATGAAGGAAATTCCCCAGAGGATATAAAGATTGAATAGAGCTTAGATAGAACTGGTACTAGTTCGGAGGAATATTTCTTTAAGACAATAGCGGGATACCGTCTCGGCCAGTCGCCTTATTGAGATCGATTCTAGGAGTTTGTACCGAAAATGGATTGGTTTCATAGCGTATGAACAAGAGTTGATTAGTGGCACATATTTTCCAGAATCATTGAGGCACGAGTTGGATGTAAATAAATCCACAAAAGGGTTCGCTTTGCCTACAGAATCAGCAACCTCAGAAATGAAGATGTACCAAAGTTTTTACTGATGGCTTTAGCTAAAGACTAAAGTTTACGACTGCCCAAAGGAGATGTAGGTAGTTCACTGCATGTTGGTTTTTCAAACACCGTTGTAGATCTAGTGGTAACACTTTTGCGAGTATTTTTAGTATCAACGTAGTCTGCATAACTTTCGACAGTAATTGTTAAAGGCCTTATGAAAAAAAGGTACGTAATAAATAATATGTGTAATAATGGTGAAAGTTTACATTTTCACAATATAAGATTTATTTCTCGAAGGTATCGCATCATCATAAGCCCTATTGAACCAGCGTTGGGAACGTGAATGACCTATATGATTTTGTTGATGACTTCAGATACTGAAAGATCAATGTCCGAAGAATAGCACGACTTAAATCAATATTCATGCCATTGAAAGGCCACAAAGAAGGCCCGTGAATCGCTCCATTTAGCTGACATAAAACACTACACGGTGTTGCCAACAACAGATAAATTAGGAGCAGTAGAAGTTATTTCATTTGGACATTGATCAGATACACCTAAAGGGGAAAGAACTGAAGTTTCATAAACAAGTGGGTTTGATGTTAAAAAGCGATCTAGAAAATGAGGACTATGGATAGGGTTATCAGGGATTCTTGTGGGTTGATAAATCATTTGAAGCCAATTAGAGTTATGAGCATTGAAATTTACCAGAATTGAGATATCGCAAGATGGAAACTGAAACAGAAGATAGTCAACTTTCAAACTAAGGTAATTGAAAAAGTCTCGAAAGTTACTGTTATTAGGAGACCAATAAATGCAACAGCAGAATTTCACGAATTTAGGACCAGAATGTGTAAACCAAACCACGTTTTTGTTATTCTTCAAGGAAGAAATCCTCTTACAAGCAATGTTGCCCTTGAGGAAGGCACATCCGCCTCCTTTGTATCGAAACTTAGAATGAAAATTGTAATGGGGCAATTGCAAGTCTGGTCACTTGGAGCTCTCAGAGGAGACTTGTGTTTCAGATAGAAACAACATGTCAGGTTGTAATTGTTCAAGATGTTGGTGAATAGTATTATGATTAGATCTAACACAGCTGATGTTGCAATAGTGAATCAGAAAATAAGTACCTTCGATGATCGAGGTCACTTTGGTCCTCACCTCCAGCACATCCTAACAGGGGAGGGTTTTACATCCTGTATTTATTGCCATAAAAACCACAGCCATCTTTATTTTATTCTTTTTTCGACTTCCAATCCGATAGTAAGACAGTGAGGGTAAGGATGAAAATAGATTAAGCATAAGGAAAGGTGTGTGGCAGCCGTTATAGAACTCAGAAAATTAAGGAGCCCATGGTAACCGCGGTGGTACCTCCCCGGCTGGCATGGGGTACATATGCCTCCCACCTATGGATTTTGTATTTGTTTCTTAGAAGGTTGACCTTGACGTCATATTTTGCAACAGTGGCTTGAATTTTATGCATGTTCCTTTGTGGAATCGTGATATTTTTAAAACCTATTTCTTGGCATAGAAGATTATCAAAATGATTTATTTAGCACATATATTTAAAATGTTTCATAAAATTTTAATTAAAAAAGCATACCAAGAATGAATTGACTTCTAAAAACTTTTTGGTAGATATTAAAAAAAAATACATTTAGTCAGGTTAGTTAAGCATTCTAGTGTACGTTTCGCTCAAGATGCACTAATATTTGATATCCCGTTGTAAACATGATTAGTTATTTTTAAACAATCTGAATCTATAAGCTAAAATTAAAACTATTGACAGTATTTGACCGGATTTATCGCTGCTGTTTCAATTGAGTGGAGGTCTGGTATGATTGATGCTACTGTTCAAAGGTTTTAAAGGTGGAGAGGAGTAAAAGGTGAATGCATGTGATGTCCTGTATTAAGACGTTTCATTTGATTACCATAGTAACATAAATGTGGTTAATTGTTTTCGTGCAACCGTAAATGTCGTTGCTGAGAATAGAAGTTGAACATACACGATACCCTGCATCAAGACTTTTCCTATGATTACCATGATGTAATATATTGTTTTCATCTGCAGCTAATCTGCTTTAGAGGTCAATGTAGGGTTAGGGTATTGATGCATGTACTGCCCCTTATCGACAGCCGTCATTTGTGTACCATAATGATATACTTGTAATTTATTGTTTTCAAGCTAAAAGGGATTTGTCAAAATATGTTTTTAATTTGCAGTTTTTTAAGATTATTCCTATTATATTGGAAGAACAAACGATAAACCCGTTCCACATCGTTGGTGCTCCATCGTACCTTTATTTATAGTTTGAACCAGCATGACTAATCTTCTCAAAAAAGTGACACAGGTTGCGCAGTGATGGCTTGTTTACTTTTATTATAAGCACTAACGACGTGACCAACCTGGATCATCAATCCCTTGATAAAACCAACAATACCAACCGCTTTTTTAAATAATATCCACTTGTGTAGTGTTTGCAGGCTGGCTGTTTATAAGTAAATGCCGCCCATCGTGTAATGCTGGTTTTCTAATTTTATTGGAACGACGTAACAGGGGAGGTTGTTTAGTGCCTAGTTAATACATATAATTATTTGTAACACCACCTTGTCCAATGTGGCTATGTACCCCTATCAGCACCA
The DNA here is from genome assembly GCA_036346205.1 of Vesta saturnalis. Lineage (NCBI taxonomy): Eukaryota > Metazoa > Arthropoda > Insecta > Coleoptera > Lampyridae > Vesta > Vesta saturnalis. The sequence continues at coordinate 1,955,622 of JARFJB010000198.1, read as the reverse complement.
CTAGCGACATGACATACGCGAGTAGTCAGAGATACGCTAGTGTAGCTGTGTATTAGCACCAATTCCCGATTTTAAGAAAATAGCTTCTTCTTGTAATGAACAATTGATAAAAACCAAAAACGGATCCTCTTCGCCGCTGAATTTCTCCCAAAATGTAATCAGCTCCAGGAGAAATGGGAACAGGCTTAAATACGAAATTTTATATACGTCATCCTGTAGTTATGGATAACCTCATTCATTCACACAAACACGCGCATCCACCCACACACACACACACACACACACATCACACACGCACACGCACACGTACACGTACATGCACACGCACACGTACACGCACACGCACACGAATACGCACACGCACGCACACATACGCACACACTCGCACACCGATCAACCACATCCACAATCACACACGCACACACACACACACACGCACCGCACACGCACACACACCACGCACACGCACACGCACACGCACACGCACACGCACACGCACACGCACACACACACCACACGCACACACGCACACGACACACACGCACACACGCACACACACACACACTGCACACACGCACATGCACACACACCACACGACAATCACACACGCGCACACACACACACACAGACACACACACCATGGTCGATCTCGGCAAACTTTGTCAAACGTTGTAATAGGTCGATTTAGCGTTAACGAAAAACCAAAGAAACAAACTTTACTAAAATATGTACACGCTCCCTTAAATGTATAGAGGTGTCAAATGGTTTATTGCCTAGAAAAAATGTGTTATTCCAAATGCAACAACCTGTATTTTTTAAAACCATCAGGGTTTGCTATACCTATGTGGCTTCGACTTCGTATAAAAACCGACTTTTTAAGGTCTTATGTTGTTTATAAATTTTTAATATCGATTTCAATATAGTTTTCGAAATATACCAAGGTTTCGTTTTTTCTTATTGAACAATCTGTATATTTTGCCAGTTTTGGATTCCAGGACATAAAAAAGTCATTCATCATAAGGTAATATGCATACATGTAGCGACTAGGTTAACACCTAACCTTTAACAATTTTAAAGTAAAAACTCGACACAACTTTATCTTCAATAGGTACTATTACGTGAAATGTTTAAAGTGTCTAACATAATTTTCAATGAACAATCATACACGTTGGTCAAAGGAGTAAATTCTCCAGCATATTTGGTGTGATATTTCTGAAGGCAGCTCTTATACGGTCTTTCATGTCCTCTGGTGTTGTTAGAGGTATATCATGCACAAGGTTTTTAACATATCCCCATAAAAAGAAATCAGCGCACGTAAGATCGAGAGATCTTATTGGCCAATTTATATGACTACCCCGCTCTATCTCATCTAGGGTATTTCGAACGTCTCTTTGAAAGTGAGAGAGAGCACCGTCTAGTTGAAACTGCATCCTCTGGATGACGTTTACAGGCACATTTTTGGCCACATCATTTAGATCATGTAAAATAAGTTGTTGGAGCATATGACCGTTTAAATTTTCCTCAAAGAAGTGGGCACCTATAGCACTGCATACGTTGATAGGCCACCTGTGTTGGTGGTCTAGGGTTCTATATGTGGATTATTATAGCTATGATAGTGGTAATTATGTCTATTCACTATCTATTGTTATGGAACGTAGATTCGCATGACAATAAAAAAAAGAAATGCAAGAAACGATCATCTTCTCCCACTTAAAATTTAAAAAACTTATTCGGTAAAACAAAGTTTCTTTCGTATAGTTCCTGATACAATTAAATGTGATAAGGATGAAAATTGTACTTTTAAATGATTATACCTATTCCGCGTCGACTTATGCCGGTCTCTTGATGTATTTTATGCTGATGTGTACATGTATTTTCTATGAGGATCCAATCAATAATATTAAATTCATTTTCTTTACTTCCAAGGATAGTTTTCTGACTAACAGGTTTTTCATAAACCACGCTACCCATCTTGCAAAATAGTACCAGCAGCTTTTCAAGGGAACGTTTATCAGCATAATCCATATTGGGATATCGTTTAGCATACACACTTGAGACCAACAACCAATTTTTTCACAAAATCCAATTATCAATGGCAAGTACATTCGTTCCGTCAGGCGATGCTTCCTCATTTCTTGATAAATTAAAACTATTAAACTATTATTGTAAACTGAAATAAGGACTATTGCTCATTGAAAACCCTATTCAACGATATGGCTACGGTCAAGTTTATTCTGACATTTTAAATTTCCGATAATTTTTGTTACAGTCAACCAACTGGTCTCTTAACATCATGTTTCGCAAATGGTTATATTAAAAACCCTTTTAAAAATAAGACTTTAAAAAATCGTTGTATATATAATCTAAGCCAGATGGATATAGGTAACCATAATACAGTTTGAAAGAGCATCGATTTAGTTTAAAAAAAAAAACAGGGTGTTTCACTTAAAATAACAAAGTTTTGTTTAACCAGTAATTTTTGACCCATCTATACACATTTCATGAAACATATACACATTTTAGTAACGTCAGTTCCTTCGGATTAAAAGTCAGCACCAAGATTTAATTTCAAACAATACAAACATTAATGTACAGGATGTTTAAAATTTTTCTATTATACCCTGTAAACTCATTATCTTTAAATTATCTCAAAAACTAAATCAGTTAGGCATATTCGATCCTTACAATAAATGTATCTTTGTGTCTTAGAACCAAAAACTGAGAATATACAGGATGCTCCATAAGAAAAAACCAAACTTTGGTATTGTCCTTACTTCTGAAGCACCCTATACATTTTAAAATAATTTTAAATTATGCACATTGACACCTTACATTGTATAGTTCTTCTTTCTACCTCCTTGCGTTTTCCTATCATCAACCGACGCAAGTATGTCACCCTATATAACATGATGTTCTTGATTATTGTAAGTTATAATAATTTAATATTAGTCAAGTTGCTTTTGAATGTGTGAATCTTTGCGACATTGCAGGCTCACATTCCATTAATATAAGTAATTTGATTGTAATCTCATTATATTTACATAAAAACAAAATTTACATCAATAGGAGCTTGAACCTTGATGGCGTAGTTGGTTAGCGCGGTACCCTAACAAAGTACATGTCGAAGGTTCAAATCCTACTCGAGGTAAACTTTTTATTTATGTATTTAATAGAATTAATAATAATGTTTAATTAGATGTTCTTGATGTTCGCTTGATAGATTTTCTATCTTCATTAATTTGTCTATCGTTTCTTCCTGTTTTCTGGGTTCTACCAATTTCGGTTTTTCCGTTAACCTTTGTTAAAGATATGCTTTTCGGGTTCTTTCATTTTGTTATCGCCTTTCCCCTTAACATGCTATAACTGTTCACTACGTACGCCTATTAGTTGAATTGATCGGCCTATTTCCGTAGTTTTTGGTTTTATAGCGCGATGTTTCTGAATCGTCATCAGGCTTAGTTTTGAGGAGGACTGATTTTGCACTGGAGTCGAATTCATTTACTTTTATTTTTCCCAAGCACTTGACACCTTTACCGCTAAGCCCGAGTATCCCAATATATACGAATAAAGCGCGTGTTGCCGTATCTACCACACAAGCATCTTGAGCATTGTGAGCTTCAGATATTTGCCTTGTCATCCATTGGCACACTATCTGGTAGATATCATCATACCCTCATCGAGAAAAACCGAGTCTGTAGTCAAGAATGCGCAGCGTTTCGTGGAAACCAACAAAGACCTACAACCAAACTACGAAGAAATACTGTTTCGACATCGTGTGACTATTCACAAACGTGTCTATGGATAAGGCACTAACTATCGTAAGGGACACACTGGAAAAGAATTAAACGTTAGACGAACGCAGGTAACTCTCGGTAAACACAATAATGGAACTTCTGACAATATGCATTAAAACTACATATTTCCAAGTAGAAGACACATTCTACCAAGAGTTTGGGATCGTGATGGGTTCAACACTATGACCCATAGTGATATATATATATATATATATATATATATATATATATATATATATATATATATATATATTTTATGATTGTGGACCTGAACAGGTGAAATTTGGCCTATCGTGCTAAAGCACTCAGGAACATTTAGGAGGATGGATAGAGGGACAATGAATTGCCAATAGATGCCTATGAACAGCTATCTTAAATTTTCATAAGTGAGAGGAAAGCAGGAACTAGGGAGATCGTTCCATTTAGAAGCCGTGTAGAAAAATGTGGATTGCGGCCGTTTGGTACGACAAGTGGAGATTTGTACTGGATACTGATGATGTGAATGAGCAAACCGAGTGTTTCTCGCAAAGATAGCCCGAGATGGTATCAAAGAATATAATTCAGCTGCACAATAGCGGTTGTAATAACGATAATACAAAGAGAGAACTGAAACCATCCTTCTATTCTCAAGGGACTATATGTGAGAAGTTAAGGACGGGTCATTTATAAGCCTAATCGCTCTCTTTTGAATACGATCAACGATATCGAGAGCGTATTGGGGAGCGCTAACCCAGAGGTGAGAATTATATTCCAGATGAGGCCGAATTTGGGCCTTTTACAGCAGAAGTAGTTGTCGAGAGGTAAAGTACTGCTTAGATCTGTAAAAAAAGCCTATTTTACGAGCAGCTGTTTTGGTAGCTGACATGAGAGATTTGAAGATAGTCATACCCAACAGAGTAATAGAGTCTGAAAACTTAAGAACTGAGCCATTCATACCTACAACAGGAAATGGTCGATCTTTTTTGGCGGACACAAGGCAACACTGAGTATTGTTAGCATTAAATTTAACTAGATTATTGCTTCCCCATTCGAGAATACTTTGAATGTCTTTGTTGATTGAATTTGCCATTTCAGCTTTAATTTCTTGATTTGACATAGAAGGTGGATTATCACTATGAGTAGACTGAGATGAACTACAGTGAAGATTGCTATCGTCAGCAAAGCAATGGATGGGGTTAGTTGTTGAAGAAATAAGGTCATTTATGTACAGCAGAAAAAGTGTAGGCGCTATATCGGATCCCTGTGGTACGCCCGCTTTAATGCTAACTTCTTTTGAAGAAGAGCCATCAACTACGACACGTGATCGTCTTTTATCAAGGAAACTAGAAACCCAGTTGATGAGCGTATCATTTAACCCAAACGAGGTGAATTTGGCAAGTAAACACTTATGCCAAACTTGGTCAGATGCCTTTGAGATATCTAAAGCGACTACAACTGTTTCACCGGACTGCTCTACTGTATTGTTCCAAACTTGGGTCACATATGAAAGAAGATCACCTGTTGAACGACTTTGCCTAAACCCATATTGGTGGTGTCACTAAGGAGTTTGTTAGTTTCAAGGAACGTGAGCAGTTGCTGATTGATGGATTTTTACATGATTTTAGACAAAATGGAAGTGATGGCAATTGGTCGGTAGTTTGAGGGATTGGTCTTATCGCCTTTTTTGGGAATAGGTTGAACATTCGCTAACTTCTATGATGAAGGGAATTCCCCAGAAGACATAGAGATCGTACAGAGCTTAGATAGGACTGGTACTAGTTCGGGGGAACATTTCTTTAAGACAATAGCTGGGATACCGTCTGGGCCAGTCGCCTTATTGAGATCAAGCCTACTGATGATCGGTTCCAAGAGCTTGTAACGAAAATGAATTGGTTTCATAGCGTATGAAGAAGAGTTGACTATGGGCACATCTTTTCCAGAATCATTGAGACACGAGTTTGATGCAAACAAATCAACCAAAATATTGGCCATGTCTACTGAATCAGCAACTACCGATACGTCAATAGATGTCAGGGGGGGAAATGAAGATGTTCCAAAGTTTTTACTAATGGCTTTAGCTAAAGACCAAAATTTACGACTGCCTAAAGGAGATGTAGCTAGTTCATTGCATTTTCGTTGTTCGAACAACTTTTTAGTTTTAGTGATGACACTTTTGCAGATATTTCTAGCACCAACGTATTCTATATGACTGTCGACCGATTTATTAGATTTCCATTTAATGTAATATTTATTTTTTAAGGATATTGCATCAGCACAAGCCTTATTGAACCAGGGTTGGGAACGTGGATGACCTATTCGGTACTGTTTTTTGGGAATGTATAACTCCATTCCCACGAGGATGACTTCAGATACTGAAAGAGCGATGTCCGAAGAAGAGGACGACTTAAAACAATATTCACGCCATGGAAAGGTTGCAAAGAAATCCCGTAAATTACTCCATCGAGCTGACTTAAAACACCACAAGGTTCTATCGATTTTGAAAACAACAGTGGAATTAGGTACAGTAGAAATGATTTCTATTAGACAATGGTCGGAAAGACCTAAAGGCGAAAGAACGGAAGTTTTATAAACAAGAGGGTTTGATGTAAGAAAGAGATTTAGAAAATGTGGAGTATGGTTAGGGTTATCAGGGATTCTTGTGGGTTCAGAAATCATTTGTGTGAGATCACGTAAAATAGCAAATGTTTCTGCACTATGACCAGCAGGATTTATAGTAGATGAAAACTGAATATATATATATATATATATATATATATATATATATATATATATATATATATATATATATATATATATATGAAAGGCTTCGAAGACCAAGCGATATCCAAATTCACGGAAAAACCAATGAGGTAGCTTAGATACGTGGAGGATACCTTCGTAGTTTGGCACCACGGCAAGCATAAGCTGGATGAATTCCTAGACGATCGAAATAGCCGCACACCCTCCATGAAATTCACAATGGAATCGGAATAAAAGCTGCCATTTTTAGATGTATCCTCAACGTACCAAGTTCGAATCTGAGAGTAGTTAAATTCGGCTCAAGTGCGAAAACAGTCCTTCTCAGCACTAAACCTGACGACAGAGTCCGCTTCCGAAGTGTCGCGCTATAAAAGCAAAAACTGTGGAAATAGGCCGATCAAATCAACTAATACAAGACCACAGTTACAAAACAGTTATAATACGTATGTTTAGTTACGTAACAATTTCTTATTTTTGTATTTGTATTTAAAAATTATGACATATTTCTAGATCTTTCTAATGCATCACTAGCATGCAGGACTGTACAATTAAAAAAAAACCTATTCAATCCCTTTATTTTGCTAAATTATCTCTAAGTACATTTATTTATTTATTTTTTCGTTTAATGTTACTACACGTCATTTGCAAAAAAATTAGTTATCGTTTTTTGAATATCACGATTTTCCGTGACCTTAGATACACCTGCACAGCGACGTTATACAATAACCGTTATCACTTAACGCTTTTTGTTTAATTATTCAGTTTTGTAATATTTTGGTTTACACATGTCAGTCATTATCTAATATATTTTTATTGGTCCTAACTAATTCAAAACGTTTTTAAGCAATTATGACTGACGATACCGAGTAGATGTAACAATTAAAATACTATTTCTTTTTTGTATTGGGAACGTTAAATACTAAATCAGCATTATCCTATCATTAAAACATAGTAGTAACACTTGTTTTTTAACACTTCTATATTCTAGGGAGTCTTAAAGCAGTATGTTGTTTATTTGTGTTTTACCAACGCACATTGCGATTAGCATTGATATTGTGATATAGGAATTAATAATGTTTGCTAATAAATAGCTACAACCAACTTAACCACTTTTGAAGAACTAAAAATTTTTGTTAATTTCTGTTAATTTCAGCAATCCTGCTAATTTGTTATCGTTACGTAAAATTCAAATTAAGTAAAATTTTCTAATACTAATCTATAAATTTGAGTGTAGTCTCTCAGGGCGCACTTGAATTCCACCAAACTTAATCCCTCAGCTGTCGAGGTAATTAAGCCAAGAATTAGGTAACTGCACCAAAAATAAATAAATATTTAAAATTTCAACAAAAGTTAATTGTATTTGTAAAAGTCGAAACTAGTTTAGATTAGATAAACAAAACTAGTGTAACCTAACAGAAGGGGTATGTGTACATTTCCCGGTAAATGTGCACATTCACCAATCACGTTAACATTAAACGTAACGTATATGCAATACATTCATATTCTGATTTTTGGTGCAGTTCAGGTTTATCGGTCACTCCTAATTAAGAATAATTCTTTATAATTAAACCGTTTTAAATCCAATTAGATTAGGATTAATAACAATTACCTTGATCTGTTACTCATTTTTTTAGCATACTCGCTAATTGGAGGTGCAGTGGTGTGCAATTAATATTTTTACTCCTGTAGTATTCCGACAAACGCTTTAATTTGTAAATTATTTTCAGAAATTGAACGTAATTAATCGAAATACAATTGTTGTCATTTCATTCAATGTATGCAATGTAGCAAATCACAGACTTAATTTATAAACAATAATCATTATTAAGTATACAAATGTTAGCGTAGATTCTTAAAAATGGATTTCATTATGTTTATTAATACATTTTATCTACTGATTGACGTTTTATGATCTACTGACCTTTTTTTTTAATAAATAAACCGTAATACACGTATAGTAATTGTCGAAGTGACTAATTAGAAGAGGGTGGATTTGGGAAACCCAAATTCTACTTACCTAAACTATTAAACTTAGTAAAAAATGTTGGACTTTTGAAATTCAGCAGAGGAAACATAAAAATCGCTAAAATAATAGGAGTCGTGCTGTAAAGATCCCATACTTGGTCAAAACGTGCCACTTTTGAGTCTTGAATTTCGGGAATAGTCAAATTATTCAAAATATCTTGTTGTGGGCATATCACTGTTGCATTATTAGGTAACTGGCTTAATGACAACACATAACCTAAAATTCGAGTTTGTAATAAAAATTATTCATCACCTAACTCATCTTACCGTATATAACACGTACAGAGTGATACAAAAAATTGGACATTAAAACCCAGTATACTATGTTTGATCCAATTAAGACTATGAGAGAAAAAACTTTAGCTATAAACTCAGCCCATTTGCCTAATAAAATCCGGGCTAAGTCACTTACTTCGTTATGGTGGCCTATGACGCCTATAGAATTAGGCGAATTAAAAATTAAGCGTAATTTAGCCCAATTTTAGCTTACCATGGTCTTCATTGACGCGCAAAATTAAGTAGCATGTGTAAAGACAAAGGGCTGCAACAAGTGTATTTACCACAATCCCAGGAAAAAGTCCAGCTCTTTCCATCCCCCAGGGCATGGCCAACAACGACGTTCCCATTATCGTATTCCATATCGCAAATCTGTAAATAGAATAAAATTTTTTTTAAATTATCAAAATTATGGATGATGAAATTAATATCGATGTTAAGTCAGTCTATTTATCAATGTGTGAAAGGCCAAGTACACAAATTGTCATTAATTAATAAACAAATATTTTTTTTGATAAGATTGATGCGTCTAATATTGCATTGAACTTTTCAAAATTTGAGCAAATAGCAAAATAATCACATTAGATTTTACATTTTAGAATATTGTTTGTGGATTTTCAGGGTTAATTTTGTTGATTAGAAAGGAATTTTGAAGTGATAGTGATGGTTGATCAATCTATTAGAAAGTGGGGAAATGTTATTGACGTCATTAAATATAGTGCATGTGTACTTACATTGTTACTAAAGAACTTTGTGTTTTTGGTAATTCGATTTCGACAAAACTCTCTTTTGTTTGAATCTGTAAAAAAAACAAACAAGTAATTTAACGTAAACCTTGATTCAAAATTTTTAATACTAATTATTTTACATCAATATTTTTTAAACATTAAATTTTTGCATACGTTATTTTAAGTCCATTCTAAAACGTCCAAATTCACTAGCTTATTCTGACATCATGATTTTCTCGGTTTAATAATAATTATTTAATTATTATGCCACAAAATCTTTAATTAAAAAGACGTTTCCATAATTGAATTATCGTTACAGAAAATCTTTTCACGTTTTGACCTAAGGCTGATAGTCATAAATAGTGAGTTAGAAACTATTTTGTCTCAGGGATTACGGGATACCCTACGTAAGCGACCATAATATAGAATCACCTTTAAAATAGGTCTCTACACTTTCGTTATAAAGTGAATAACTTTTCAGATATTCACAAAAAGTACTTTTGGTCTTGTACTGAGTCTATCAATAGAATTGAATAATCATGAATAGGTTGCTACGAAAGTAATGTTTATTTATCAAATGTGAAATAGTGATAAATAATGTGCCATTACTGAAGTTTTTGTATTACTATGGCAAACTGACCGGTCAATTAACGTTTTCTTGCGGTAAAATCGTTTTTCCTGATTCTGCCAATCATGTAACTCAAAAACCTTTCCTTAATGAGTTTTGTTTGTTTTTTCGTTCCCTCCAAAGCTCGTATACTGTTGTTGTTTCGAAGATACTGCAGCCACTAAAGCTGATTGTGTACTCCCTGGTTGGTCTCACACCTAGTCTGTAACGTTGGGTCCCTATAGCATATCACGCAGGTCTTTCAGATCTTCCGATTCCATTTGTGGGTACCCGAAAATGCGCTGCCTTTTCTTAGATAGCGCTTACCAGTTGCACAGAATTTGCATAAAGGTTTCAAGTTCTTCACTGCATAATCTGCAGGTGAAGTCTCCTGTTAGTTTTCCTCTCAAGGTGTACTTTAACAGCCGTGTGTCCTGTTAACCCTCCGATTAGGGTTCTAAGATTAAGTCTACTTAACCGCGATAGTTCTGAAGCTCTCTTTGAGCAAAGACTAACTATGAAGACCTCGCTGTATTAAATCTGGTCTATTCAGTAATTCTTATGCTGCTCCGATATACATCCTTTGATGTGTCTGCGGACAGCATTTCGGCTTATTCCTAGAACGGTTATCGCCCGTTTAGTTTCCTCAGTCGCTTATTCGCATCCTTCGATTCTCCAATTGCCTAGAACCCATTGTACGGTGATGCTTGTACCGCCAGGTTACTGAGATCTTCGTAGCATTCCCGAACCAGTCTAGACGACGCGTTATGGCTCGATAGAGTTTTTTAGGCTGCCTGGCTCTCTAATAGTATAAAGATGCGCCTATGTGTATAGTGCCTTCTTTTATTTCCCACGCAGTATTGCGTATATTTCTGTTTGAAACACGGTAGCGTACTTTCCAAGCGAGACTGTGATTTTCTCGCTTGAAGTCGCGCTGTAGACGACCGTTACAACACCTGCCACATAAAGAAATTCTATTTTGACATGAGTAAGAAATTTCAGTCCAAGGAGCGAAAATTATAAGAGTCAAAATAGCCGTGCAATGAAGTCTACGTTTTGCTGTTCGGTTAATCGATTATAATTCAAATATCGGAAAGACGGTTACGAAGCACCTTACATTTGAATTTGTAATTCCATCTATGTAAAATACAGCTAGTGCAGAAGCTTAATCTTATTGATAAAGCTGATCGCCTCAACTTCTGTAGGTTATTTTGGAATCGTTGAACAACAATCAAGCAGCTCTTAATCAACAGGCAATGACTGAGGAAGACAAGAAGTGAGTACGTCAAGAAGAATTTTTGCTACTAGGCAAAATCATAACCGATTAGAGATTCATAAACATCTAAGGTAAGGGTGTGGTGTAAAAAAAAATCCACATTTGGTGTTATCAGGGCATGTTTATTTTAAAAAGAAGGCCGCACCGTGACAGTCAATTTAGATTGTTACGTTTGAAAACACGGAACTTGCACAAACACAGCACGATGAAGTCTGGTTCAAACAAGACGGAGCCACACCGCATACACCAAGACGGTCAATTGATACCGCGTATCTTTCCAAATATCCTAATTTCAAGGACTAAATGGCCTTCAAAGTTGTCGTACCTTACGCTCCCTGATTTTTTTTCCATGAGATTCTTTGAAATCACACTTCTTCAAGCCGGCTAGGATTAAAATAGCTGTAGAAAAGTTCTTTGTGTTTTTGTTCCAAAATTGATAGTTTTTAATTTACCTAGAGGCTATATTTGAAAGTACATTTTTTGAGACATATTTACAACTTTACTATAAACGTCTGTTAAGTAACCTCTAAAATTAAAAAACAGATATCTACACTGTTAGGGTTTATTTACCGCCCTACGAAAAAAATTTTTAAACTTGTATGAAATTGAATTATCTCAAATAATATTCAAACCTTTACTGCAAGGTTGATAGATTTTAGTATATTCATTTAAAATATTTGTGGAATCATTTTTGTAGTACCTTTTAGGTTGTTTTCCGTCAAACCTTGGTACGAAACCTTACCGAAGAAAATTATTTTTAAAATCATTTTTGAACCAAAAATGATAGTTTTCGATGTATGCACAGTATGTACTTTGGCGGCCCTTTTTGATGCATACTTATTAACTTAGATCAAGCTTTTAGAAAAGAAAGAAGAATTGAACTATCTTTCAAAGGTTTTTACACTTTTTGCCCCAAAGTTGGTGGTCTTCGGTAATATCGCGTACGCTGCTAGAGTATTCCTTTTAAAGCTCAGTTAATAAAATTTGACTTTACAAAATGTCTACATAGGTATAATTATAAACGCTGATAGTTTTTGGTGTACTAACCAAGGATAATTTACAGTCTCACTTTGAAGTACTATGCTAGGGATTATTTAGTAACATACGATCACTTTTATTCAAAAAGTTTTTCTATAATGGAAGAAAGGTCTCTACTTGTTGCACTCCTCAGATGTATTTTTTTTTGTGGCTTACGAATTATCATACGAAAAGCCTCGAATGACAAAACTAGTATAAATTAAAATTAGAATATGTCGTTACTCTATCTTGGTATAAAACTAATAGTTTTCCGTATATTCAAAAAAATAATCCATACGATACATTTCTGTGTTTAGAAAGCAATTATATTAATACTTCACACATCACACACTTCTTGCTCAAGAACTGACGGATTTCGTAATGCTCACAAAGAATGCTTGAAAGACTCTTGTAACCTTATTTATTACTATACCATATATTTTTTTTATCAGAAGCTGAAGTACAATTGACTTGTGTTTAAACAGACGTCTGTACCTTTTACTCTGAAGTTTATGTACCTATCCGACAAATGTGATTTATTGAAGAACCATTTCTAAAGCGTATTTATTACTCCATGTAATACACCTACTATAAAATATGATTGTCTAGAATTGGGTTATCTCTAAAGGCAGTCTGAAATTACCGATTGTGCACACTCAGAAGCACACGCACGTGTTCAGGCTCACGCACACGCACACGGACACGCACACGCGAGCACGCACACGCACACGCACACGCACACGTACACGCACACGCACGCCACACGCACACGCACGCACACGCACACCACACGCACACGCACGACGCACGACACGCACGCACACCACGCACACGCACACGCACGCATCACGCACACGCACACGCACAACGCACCACGCACACACGCACACGCACACACGCGACACGCACACGCACACGCAACACGCACACGCAAACACACACGCGCACACGCACACCACACGCACACGCACACGCAGCACACACGCACACGCACACGCACACGCAACACACGCACACGCAGCACGCAGCACGCACACGCACACGCACGCGCACACGCACACGCACACGACACACGCACACGACACGCACACAGCACAGCACACGCACCGCACACAGCACACGCACACGCACTACGCACACGCACACGCACGCACAGCACACGCACCCACGCACAGCACACGCACACGCACACGCACACACACAGCACACGACACACAGCACACGCACACGCACACGCACGCACACGCACACGCACACGCACACGCACACGCACACGACACGCACACGCACACGCACACACACAACGCACACGACACGCACAGCACACGCACAGCGCACAGCACACGCACACGCACACGCACACGCACACCACACGCACAGCACACGCACACGCACAGCACACGCACACGCACACGCACACGCACACGCACACCACGCACACGCACCACACGCACAACGCACAGCACACGCACACACGCACACGCACACGCACACGCACACGCACACGACACGCACACGCACACGCACACGCACACCACACCACACCGCACACGCACACGCAGCACAGCACACGCACACGCACACGCAACACAGCACACGCCACGCACACGCACACGCACCGCACAGCACACGCACACGCACACCACACGCACACGCACCACGCACACGCACACAGCATACGCACGCACACGCACACGCACACGTACACGCACACGCACACGTACACGCACACGCACACGCACACGCACACGGTCATGTACACGCACACGTACACCCACACGTGCACCCACACATGTTCAGAATGATCCATATCGTTTATTTAAACATTACGATTTTTTTAAAGAAATGTTCGATAGTCTAATTAATGGGCCTTCAAATATTTTATCAAGCACTTGGTTATTAGCGCCTATTTGAGAAGTAAAGGACGACATTTTGAATTAAAGCTTCGTTTTGAGAAGTTAAACAATTTCAATGAGAAAACGGTTTTTATTTTTCGGGACCGATTTATGAATATTTCGGTTTGTTTCGAATATCACCGGAACTAAATGAAATCCCCAATTTTTAAAACATCAATAGATTCCAAAATAAAACTTACACGAAAGTAGATTATTTACAAAGAAAGGCAGTGATAATTAACAGAAAGATTGAAAAGAAAAGCATTTTATAAAGAACATAGCCAAAAAGTAAGTAAGGTTTAAAATCGGAGATAAAGTGCAAGAAGAAGAATAAAAGGATATACTCCTTCAGTAGCAGAAAAACAGAAAGTGTATGGATTGCCGACAATAAAGTACTACTAGCGGAAGGTAAGGTAAGAAAACAGAATGCTGATTAACCCAAACATTGCTTGAAAGGATTAGAAAATGAAATAAGGTATTGCAAACTAAAATTAAAGGCTGAGAAACAATAACGCAATCGCTAACAACAAAATCGAATGAAAGAAATACTGAGTTCTGCTATCAAGAACTAAATATAGGTGTAGCCATATTGCAAAGCAAAGGAAATAAATAATGTCAATGTCAACTAATGAAAAAGGTGGTATTGCATACGGTTGAAGAAAGCGGACGAGGAGAGGTCAGGCTACTCTAAAGTACGCGGGTTGAAATTAATCGAATAGATTAAAAACGGAGAGCATCGTTACTACGGGCTATAGAAGATAGAAAGGAAAGAGATAGGTGTGGTACTACACGAAGGTAGAGTCTGAAGGAACGGTTTGAGAAAAAAGAAAAACGCGAACTGCTTGTTCACATCAAATAAGAAAAGTTATACCATGGAATCATACAGCAGGTTTTGGAAAGAGAACAGTGGTAACGAACCATGAGGGAACTTGGTAATGACCAAAGCTTTCATAATTAGAGTAAATGTAACACAGTTCACCAGATAAATCAAATACCAAGTAATCTGATGTGGACAGCACAACTTCTTTACCATGTAGTGGAATATAATACACATACTCACGCACAAGGACACATCCACACATGCACACACGCACAAACACACCCACATACACACACACACACACATATTCACACACGCACACACACACAGACATGCACAGACACTACACACACATAAATACACACACAAACGCACACACAGACATACACACACAAACGCACAAACACACCAAACAAACAAACACACAAACACACAAATACACAAA